>PNEQ01084725.1:0-35387 GCA_003012365.1 Medauroidea extradentata
AATAAGAGTTATTGTAGATTTCCTCAGAAATGAGAGATCACGAGGTAGTCCAAATGACATCGAAGGTCAGGGGTCGGCACATGTGACTGGGCACTTGAGTCGGATCCCGAGGAAGGGTAGGTGCATGCGCCTCCCAGGAAAGCAGATGTAATTATAGAGGGCTAGAAGAAAGAAGTGTAAAGGTCTATGTAATGTAAGATGAAGTTAATAAAAAGTTATCTGACTGTACGCCGTGGATATCAATCCTTTGCTGCATAGCCACGCCCCACACTATGTTCCTGAACAGGAACCAACCAATTGTCTTGCTTATAATCCTGTGCTACTAATAACAGTCTCAGAAGTGGCTCCTGGGCCAGTAGTCCCTGGGTACAACCTGTACTGTCCAATTTGCTGTTGAGCATTTCCTTAAAATATCACTTACTTTATAGGGCCCACACTCATTATTACCTACTGTTATCCATGTTTTTATATGTGGGAAGTATTTTCTATTACATGAATAAAAGAAAGGGCTTTGACAATACTGTTCCTAGATGATAAAATTTTTGTTTATCCCTGGTTACCATGTCTCACCACCTTTATCAACAAATTAATCCTTTCTTGTTATTTGTAACAAAAAGTTCTGTTTTGTACTTATATTTACGTTAAACAAACCATTCTAAATCAACACCATATTAAACATAATTAACACATACGTGATACCACTTCAACAAATTCTCACTATCAGTCCAGACGTACAATAACTAGGGAGAATGCTAACAGGGATGTCACTTCTGTGAATACACAGCTGTGTATAGGAGCAAGCAGAGGGTTCTGTGTGACAAGACTTCATGATGGTGAACACTTACTCTTCTCCTCTGTGCTGACCATGAGGGGCCCATCGACACTTGGAAGAAACAGACACTGCCATTAGTACAACCCTGAAATTTATTATGCAGAAGAAATACATACATTATCCATCCACATGGTCACTCCTGTGCAGACATCATGGGCTGACACCTAAAGGCAGTAAAATGTGACTGAGTTATGATGTTAACAAATTAAGTCAAATTTTAGTAAATTACTTAAAAATTTTCTGAAGATGCAAATCTGTGATGAACAGACATTTATGGAGAAGTAAAGTTGAGATGAACAGACATTTATGGAGAAGTAAAGTTGAGATGAACACACATTTCTGGAGAAGCAAAGTTGAGACAAACACACACACATGCATGTGTTCATGAGTTTGCTGAGACAGTATCATAACACACCACTACCAGGCTTGGACTTTTCTCCTGCACAACTTTTATTAACAGAAGGATTTGCACTAAGCTACCTGTGTCCTAATACTACACTTAAACCAAGAATTCCCAAACCTAGGTTGAAAATAGAATCTCTTGATTCAAAAGTGAATCGAATAAACTGTCACTAAAGGCGACCTGATGATAATTTCAGTTCGAATAAACCTGTAGTCATGAAGACTAAACAAATGGACACAAGGGAACATGCAGTTGTTACGGGTAGACATAGCTGTTCTCATTCATACCTTGTAAAAACTAGCTTAGGCAACGTTGTCAGGGGTAACATAATCAATCTTAAGCAAACCAAAGCATTCACTCATTTGAGCAATGATAAACTGCTTCTATTGGAGACTAGGCAACTGTCAAGCAGTCATGGTGGTGAATCTGACATAACAACCGATACCAAGCAACTGATAGATAAATTATAAAATTAAAACAAGAATCAGATCACAAGGAGTGGCAGAGTGATCCATCCACCAGTAAAGCTTGATATGGAAAATGTGTTTGACTATGATTGGGTTCGTCCCATACAGGTGGTTACACATTTATGAATTATCATGCTGTAATCTAGAAATAGTGGGTATGAGTCAAGTGTCATACAGGTTAACATTATGTGTGATACTGAGATGTATGGAAATGTATTATGTCTTCCAATGTAACATAACAGTTTGTTCCCAGAAGAGATAGTGTTATATTATGTGTTTGTTGGCAACATTGACAAGCCAGTGTGTAGCTCTTGGTAGAGTAGGACTTGTAGACTGTTGAACATCTATAGTGCTCTTTTAACATTGACCAGGAGTTCCAGGCAGTAATGTGTTATATTCTTTTACCTGTTTTTTAGTAAAAATATGTTAAAATAAACATTGCAGTACTGTACGAACTAAATTAAAACTGGAAAACTGGAACAGTGCTTGTTCTAGTACCTAAATTTAATGTATTATATAAAAGAAAAGTGGTAACATTAGCAATACTAATTTTTAATACAAACATCACAATGGTTGATAAAACATTTTTGAACATACATACCCCTGCCACTCAAATATACATTATAGATGGAATATGTAACACTGGACAGCCAAGTCAACCAATAAATCCATATTTCAATTCTTGGTAATACAGCATACATGGTCAAAATAACCTGGAATAAAATAAAAATAAATGTGTTACAAAAACTATATTTTGCTATAATTATTGAAGGATTTTAAGCCATATTGGCTGCAAAATAACTGTAAACAACTTTGGGATACAAAAACAAAAAACTAGTTTTTTTTAAACTAATAACATTATATTTTAATCTAAAATCTCTTTCACAGACTTTTTTCGGGGTTATATACTTGTATTGTACTGTCATTATGTTTCATACATATATATATATATATATATTTATATATATATATATATATATATATATATATATATATATATATATATATATATATATATATATATATATATATATATATATATATATATATATATATATATATATATATATATATATATATATATATATATATATATATATATATACATACATACTTGTATTGTACTGTCATATTGTTTCATATATATACATATATACACTTATAAGTGTGTATATATATATATACTTAATACTTATAAGTGTGTGTCTATGTGCGTGCATGTGCATGTGCGTGTGCATGTTCGTGTGTGTGTGTTTATATACATACATATGTAGGCTGCAGAAAAACTACACGTCTTAAATGTAAGGGTGGCTTCGGGATACTTAAACAAGTATTTTGAAGATAGGAACCATGGGTCTCAGATTTACCGTTAAATTGTTACACGCGTCCGAAGTGACGCGTCATGGACCGCCTACTTCAAGACGTGCCTTTGTTTACATCTGAGCAAGCGCTGTGAGCCGCCAACACCTGTGCTTTCATGAAGCTGGCCTCTGACCCGGATTTGACAACTGTGATGAATTTGAAGAAACACGGTCGACCAGCACAACGAAATTTGCTCATGAAATGGGAGTTGATCTGCGCCTAGTTTGGAATGTTTTACACAAAAACAGTCTGCATCCATACCGTCTTCACAAAGTGCAGGCATTGCGTGCAAATTACTACCCTCTTTAGAGTCACTTTTATAACTGGTTTTTAGGACAGAGAGTCCAAAATCCAAGATTTCCATCTCTGGTCTTGTTTACGGATGAGGCGTCATTCACTCGAGAGGTAATTTTTAATCACAATAATAATTATATGTGGGACTACGAAAATCCTCTTGGTACGCACACCCATGGACACCAAGAACGTTGTACTGTAAACTTGTGGGCGGGAATAGTGCACAATCAATTAATTGGGCCTTACATTCTTCCACCAAGGCTTAACGGTGCGAACTTCTTAATTTTTTTGCAAGAGGTGCTACGAGAAATTTTGGAAGAAGTGCCGTTAAATGTGCGTCATGAAATGTGGTTAAAGCACGATGGTTGTCCTGCCCATTTTTCATTGGCAGTGCGTGCTTATCTTACAGAAGAATTTGGTGACAGATGGATCGGCAGGGGTGGACCGGTGAGGTGACCCCACGTTTCCCTGACTTAACGACCCTTGATTTTTTCTTGTGGGGATTTATCAAAGACATTGTTTATGGGACCCATGTTTAAAACGAGGAAGATTTAGAAGCGCGTATCGTGGAAGCAGTACACCAAATTAGAGACATGGCTGGTGTGTTAAAACGTGTTCGCCAATCAATGTTACGTCAATGTGAACATTGCCGGGATGTCTGTGGAAGAAACTTTGAACATTTATTTTAAACTTTTGGCTTTTTGTATTACAAACACCATCCCGGGTAAAACCTTTTTTAGTTTTGCTTTTGTGCTTTTTTGATTTTTCTGCATACTTTATCATTAATTCACATGTCAAAAATGGGCAAGAAAGCAAAGGTGTTGACGGCTCACAGCGCTGCCTCAGATGTAAACAAAGGTGCACCTGAAGTAGGCAATCCATGATGTGTAACTTCGGACGCGTGTAACAACTTAACGGTAAGTCGGAGACCCATGGTTCCTATCTTCAAAATACTTGTTTTAGTACCCCCAAGCCACCCCTACATTTAAGACATGACGTGTAATTTTTCCACACCGTCTATATATACACACACACATATATACATAAACAACTACATATATTTATTTATTTCGCAGTAACAAACCAGTAAGTTTGGGGGAAAAGGAATGCCCAGAGAAAAGCTACCCACTGGCCAACTGCAACATTTACCACAATTCCCACATGCCAATATTGGGACTGACACTGCCAGGTATCAAACCATGATTGACTTAAGAGGGCATGGTACACAATTCAAAGATAAACGCATTAATCTACAACTATAGGTTTCTTGAAGTCAATTTGCGAAAATTAAACAATGGCAATAGTAGACAATAGTTTTAGCCAACAATTTAAACAAAATTGTTTCCAGTGTTACGAACTACTGAGGCACAATCTCTGACGCCGGAACCTCGTGCATTTAACTGCGGCGCAAGAGATCACACGTAACGAATTAGTATTTGAACCAGGAGTCGGTGACTCCGGTTCACCACACCTGAAGATCTGTTGGTTATACAATAACTTGAACTGGCAATGAGGTTGCTATGGAGGAAGTTGGTGCGTGTGCCCTGTGCGACTAGTGGTTTGAATTCCCCGCCCGGACTTCGGCCGTGCCTGGCCGCCGTCGGATGCGCTCGTGTTCGCTCTCCCCTCCTACCCCCACTTCTCCCTCCCGTGCCTAGCTCAGAGGCTCAAGTCTGCGAGACAAGTAGTCTTCTCCTGGGCCCGATCGTGGGCGGTTGTGTTTAGCTTGCGACCGTGGTGCCACACTTGAGCCGTGTCATCAGTAAGTTCTTCTTTCGTTTAATCGAGTTTGGTGTTTATGTTTACCGCGTATTTTCAGTTAGGTTTGGTTTTGTGATTGTTTTCGTTGATGACACGTCGAGGGTGTGCTGTCGCGGCCGCGAGCCCAGTACGACTTGGAATTGGTCCCTGCTTTTTTATTACAGAATAAAGTGGCGCGCGTGTGTCGGCCACAGCAGTATTGTATTTTTCATCCTAATCTTGTATCGTAAATCTGTGTAAATCTCTCAGTGGAGAAATATCCTGTGTACAATTTGTTATGGATTGTATGATATTGTGCATTATATAAAATTGTTTTGCCAAGTTCTGTCTTACATCTTTGGTAGCTTTGATAACCCTGTGTCAATGTCGTGCCTTAAATGTGTGCTCTAATGGGAAGGGTACTGGTGAGTGGCACTGGGCCTTGGTCGATTCTTAGCAACGCCAAGATTAGCAGCCTGTTATTACTGTGTCTGCTAGATGCGGGCTCAATTGCTGCGCGACTCTGCTAGGCTGTTTTGCTTGTCGAGTTGTGGTTTAATGTAAAAGAACACACATTGTGACATTACGACACAGTGTCTGGGACTTCGTTAGGCCGTGTGTGCTTGCGAATACTATACGTAGGGGTCTTGTGCTACGTCATGGCATACGTTACAGAGTTTGTGATGCACTACAGTTACTTAGAGTTACGTCAGTATTTGACCGAATCTGGGGTCAAATTCGAGCCTTCAGAAAACGTCACTGTGTTGCGGATATGCGCACTGGCGTATATTAATTCGTTGCGTAATATAAGCAACATGCACTTGGGAGGTTTGGCTTTGACAGGAGAAGGGCCTGTCACTGCAGCACAGACTATTCTAATAGGATGGTTGAACAGGGTTCCATCGCTTAGTGTGTTGCAACCTAACGACGTGTTACGTTTTCTTGTTGCAACCGACAATGTATTCTTTGGAATGCGCGGCGGAGAACCCGAGAATCTGTTTTCGACATGTTTGTAGCCGAGGCTCGGCGGACAAGCTGGGGACGTGTTTACGCAATTAGCGCAACACGACGTAACTTATGAGAGCTTTAAGACACGGCTACTCGAAAGTGCAGGGTCTCCCATGGTATGTTGACAGATTCCAGCGTGTAGGGGCATACGTGAGTGAGGTTTTGACATACTCCCGTGCCATGAATGTGCACCTGCGCCGTGCGGAGGCTAAGTTGGGGCAAGGTATAGGTGACAAAATGATGCCGCCAGCTAGGGCGCATCGCTATGCATCAGGTGTTCCCGTGACACGAGAACAGTTGAGGGTTTTAGCTCTGGAAATAGAGCGGCAGCTGGCTCTAAGACGCAGCTTCACGGCGTAGTACTAGTGCGGCTGAGGAAACAACGGTGATTGTAATTCGTGAGTCTACGCAGCGGCAGGATTTGTGCATGGCTATTAGGCAAGAAGCCCGTGCGTCTGGGTGTGATAATGTACCAGAGTATGGACGTCGGCGGAATGTTCAACATGTTGCCCCAAGTCTAGTAGTACCTCTAGAGCCGAGGGCTAACCTTGCGTGTAACGCGGAAGGTAGCGGACAGGCTCGTGTTACCAGTAACCGTCAATGTAGTAATTGCTCTGGGTTCGGGCATATGGGACGTGACTGTTCCAGCGTTGTTGTGGACCGGACGGAGCGGAAGTGTTTTCGCTGCGGAGACGTAGGACACGTGCAAGCAAACTGTCCGGGAAACGGATTGCCGCCACACCTGTAAGTGCCAAGGGTTACCGGCGGAATAGTTCTAATAGGACGCGATATGACTGTTTCGGGTCCGTGCTGTGTTAAGGTCATAAACGAGCAGCTCTTGTGGATACGGGAGCGTCACATTCTTTTATGCGAGAAGAAATGTGGAATTCTTTAGTTCAGCAGAACCCACATTTATTAAGGGAGCTCCATATCTCCGAGGGCTTGACCGTGTGTGTGGCAAATGGGCACGTTGTGAGTTGCGTTGGATCGGCGAAATTGCATTTCAAAATTCAATTATTTTCTTGTTCGCATGTTTTCTGGGTGGTTAAAGGACTGGTGGCCGACACAGTGTTGAGATTAGATTTTCTGCATAGGTCTCGTGCAGTGGTCGACGTTCCTGCAGACCAGCTAGTGTTTAAGTTCGCGCCCGAGGTCCCGTGTCGGTTATTGTCTTCCGTAAGCTGAGGGTCAGCCCCTTTAGGTCAGATTTTGGTGACCACTAGTCGGAGAGTAAACAATGTGGAAACACTATTAAGGGAGTTCGACGATGTGGTAGCCTTACGCATTGGTCAGTGCGACGTGATGCCGTATCGCTTTTCCGTCACTGATGACGTCCCAGTTCGAGTTCCGTTTTACACCTATGCTCCTCCTACGTTAGAGATCATGCGCAAATTGGTGGCAACATTTTTGGACGCTGGTGTGATTTCTCAGTCAACCTCCGACTACGCCTCGCCCGCGTTCATGGTTAAGAAGACTAATGGCAGCTTTAGGTTAGTGACGGACATGTCTGCGGTAAATCAGAAGATACACCTTGACACGTTCCCTGCACCTACTGTAGATACAGTGTTGCAACATCTCGGGAAGGCGTCCGTGTACTCTGTGATATATCTTAACGCCAGTTTCCATCAAGGCTTGCTGCACCCTGATTGTCGCAAGTACACTGCTTTTCGCATGCAATGGGCTCAATACGAATTTAACCATATACCCATGGGGGCCAAGTTTGGCACTCAGGCCCTTTCAAATATCCTAGATCACGTGCTGGCAGATTTGAAGTTTAAGTGCGTGATCAACTATATTGACGATATTATCGTCCACAGCACATCTATGGACAAACACCTAGATGATTTGCGGGCTGAATTGACATGCCTGAGGGATGCCGGTTTGACTGTGAATCCGGTTAAGGTCACGTGGGCATCTTCCTCTGTGAAGTTCCTAGGGTATATCGTATCCAGGGGGCGCCTGGTCATGGATCCTGACCGGGTGGTCCCTGTGGTAAATTTTCCGCGCCCTAAGACCATGAAAGGCGTGTCCAGGTTTATTGGGCTTCTAGGGTATTATGCCAGGTTTATTCCCCGGTTCTCGGAACTGGCTGCGCCGCTGAACCGCCTTAAGCGGAAGAGCGCTGTGTTCGAATGGGGACCCGATCAGGAGAACAGCTTTAAGGGCTCTAAGCAGCCTTGGCCGCAGCACCTTCACTGTATTTAGCCGATTTCGACCTGCACTTTGTGATTAATGTCGACGCTTCGAGCGTGGCCTTGGGGGCGACATTGGGGCAGTGGAGGGACGGTGCGGTATATCCAGTGGCATTCGCTAGCCGGACTCTGTCTGATTCTGAGCAACGGTTAAGCGCCTTCGAGAAGGAGGCCCTCGCTTGTGTCTGGGGCACCACCAAGTTCGAGTCGTTGGTGGGTGGCGTCAAGTTTGATTTGTGCACGGATAAACAGGCTGTGTCCTGGCTGCTTTCACACTTGAGCGATTTTGGCAAACTGGGCCGGTGGGTGTATCGTTTGTCCCGGTTCCAGTTTGTCATACAAAACACGTCCCTGGAAACAGTAACGTAGCTGCTGATGCCTTGTCACGTATGTTTGGTGCAGACGACTATGAGGAATGCGTTCCCCCCCCCCTGAGGAAGTAGACGGGGTGTGTGCGGCCTTTACGACTAGTAGTATGATTTACCACCGTTTGAGTGATGCGCAGTCTGAAGATGAGTTCTGCAGGGGCTTCATTGACGCTGTGTCGCGAGGTGAAAATGTCCCTTATGCGGTCACGGATGGGCTTCTGTACTATACCGGGCATCGGAAACGTGCTAAACGCCTGGTAGTCCCGGATGTTCACAGGTCGGAACTCCTCAGGTATTTTCATGATTCCCCATTCGGGGGACATTTGGGACGTCAGGGTACCTTAAGTAAGATAAGCGCCAGATTTTATTGGCCCACAATTTTTGGGGACGTACAAAGGTACGTGAGGCGCTGCGATGTGTGTCAGCACGCAAAGCCCTACCAAAATTCCAGTATGGGTATGTACAGTGTTGATCAAATCACGTACTCATAGGAGGTGTTGCACTGTGACGGGTTTGGCCCACTCACTCGTTCTACTAAGGGCAATAAGTACATTTTAATTGGGCTGGATGTCTTTTCGAACTTTGTGTTTCTAATTGCTACTCGTAGCATACGAAGTTCAGAGATCCAGCGGCACTTGAAAGACCGTTGAGCTGGTCAGCTCACCCCCATGTGCCCTAAAGGATTGTTTAGAGTGTGAGACTGTGATTTTCCTGGACAGACTTTGTACCGGCTTGTGACTTTGAATAGTGCGCCGTGTGTAAGCCCGCCAATGAACTCGCTATCCCCTCCCGCATAGACTCTGACGCGCTTGCCGCAGCTTCGTGAATGTTCGGCCAGGTTCGGCCGTCTTCGTGCTTCCCCCCCTTTTCCCCTTCTCTCCCGAGCCTAGGCGTGCCTTCCTGAGCGGTTTCGGGTCTCTCTTCCTCCGTCCTGCTAGCGAGTGAGTTTACCGAGATCTTCGTGGCCGTCGCGGCACCATGCTTCCATTTATTAGTTTCTGGTAAGTCTTATTAATTTTGGAACCTTTTTCTTACAGTTTGTTTTTTAACCTTCACTACTTCTTTGCGCCGTTAGGCGATGCGGTGTCGTCTCGGTCACGAGGGGATCGGAAGCCCCGTTTATTTGTATTTATTAATTGGGTGTAATGTTTCAATTTGACTTGTAATCAGACATACGACGTTTTGTGATCAGCCTGAGGGCTTTTGTTCAGTACCTTGTAAACCTTGTGGATATTAAAAGAGAGCTTGTTAACATTTAAATTTTGCTTATGTTATGGTAGTAGATAATCCAGTGTCCTGTTAGCGAGTAAGTACGTCGCCTAATGAAGTGAGTGTAAAGGTGTGGGTAGGAAACTTGTGCCTAGCACAGAGCGTTGCTCTTGTGCTAGAGTTGTAGGGATTTGTGAAATTGTTCCCACGAGATTCGGCCACAATTTTCTGCGCGACTCTGCTTAAAGACGAGTTGCGTTTGTTCTAATTTAGTACTTCTTAAGGTGACGTACTTGGGGACATACGGGATAATTCGTGGAGGCTTAGTGTCTTATTTTGCGTTGTGGCGGTGTCCAGTGAGTTGGGGAACATCGCTGTTATATCATCATGTCGAGTGTGCCGGATTTTGTTTTGCAGTTTGGCTATTTAGAGATGTGTGAATATTTGACTAGTGCGGGCGTAACTTTCGAACATAGCGAAGATGTTACATCGCTACGCTTACGCGCAATGTCGTATATTAATTCACTACGGGCCATTAATAACACTGGAATGGGAGGTTTTGAGCCTGTGTCGGCCCGTCAGACAGTGCTGATGGACAGGGTAAAGGCAATACCCACTTTGACGGCAGTTGATCCTGATGCAATAGTTAAATTTCTAATTGCAGTGGATGGTGTGTATTATGGTATGCAATGTGAACTTCAAGAAAGTTTTTTCTTGACTTGTTTGTCGGGTCGCGTCGGTGATGGGGTGAGCGCGATGTTGACTCGCGACGTTGGCGCTATGGACAGTTATGAGGCTTACAAGGTGTCGTTGTTAGCGTGTATTGGTGGATTGTCAGCTCGCACAGCGGTTAAGAAGCGGTATGTAGACCGATACCAGCGGCCTGAAGAGTCGACGAGTAGCTACGTGTGTGACGTACTGAATTGCGCGCGTGCGATCAATTTGACTAGGACAGATAGTAAGATCATACAGGGTATTATTGATCGCATGTTACCGAGTGCCCGAGTGCATCGATCTGTACGACCTTTGCCTGTGAATATGCAAGATTTGCGGCAATTAGCGATAGATATTGATCGCGAGTTGTCCTTGGATGCGGACTACTATCGGAATGTTCCGGTAGGGAGGTTAAATCAGGAGGGTGTTATGGGCAACTCAAGCGTGCAGTCGGGTGACGACAGAATGCGCACAAGTGCGTCAACATGGGGTTTTAATCAGGTTTCGAATGGTGTTAGGCAGGCTACTGCTCCGCGTACCTCCTCTAGGATGGGTGTAGACTGCGTTACGCTGTGATGCGCGAACTGTAATCAACGCGGGCACATAGCTCATGCATGTACACTCCCGGTCACTGAAAGTGAGCGCCGAATGTGTTTTCGTTGCGGAAGAGAGGGACATATCCGGAAATATTGTGCGGGAAACTGAATACCGTCGCTTCTTTGCGCGTCAAGAGTAGGCGATGGGTGGATTCATTGGTGACGCGCGTGGACAGTTTCGTTAGTGTGTCGTTGTATGGTGTTGTAAGAGCGGGTTTGGTAGACTCCGGCGCCTCGCATAGTTTTGTAAGAGAGAAATTTTGGGAATTTTTGCTGAGTCGAGACATGAATTTGTGGTCTCGTTGCGAAAATTCGAGTGTATTGGAAATCAGTGTAGCGAATGGGCGAGTTGTTAATTGCACACGATCTGTCATGCTGCACTTTAAGATTGATAGATTTTCTTGGACACGTCGGTTTTGGATAGTGCAAGATTTGATTGCTGATTTTGTTTTCGGTACTGATTTTTTGTTTCACACCCGTGGTGTGGTAGATGTACATGGTCGATGCCTAAGATTTAAATTTGCTCCGACAGTCGTTTGTCCTTTGCATAACTCTCAGATCTCTTCCAGCGGACATTTAGGGTGCATGCATGGATTGCCTGGTTCAAATTTTAGCTGTAATAAGGGGGTGCAAGATCTCTTAAATAAATTTTCTGACGTTGTATCCACACGCATAGGAAAGTGTGACGTACTACCATACAAGTTTGCCATGACTGATGAGGTACCAGTCCGAGTGCCTTTCTATTCCTATAGTCCGCCCAAATTGGGGATCATGCGGCAAATTGTGGATAAGATGCTTCGTGAAGGAGTGATTTCACCTTTGACGTCAGATTATGCGAGTCCGGCATTTCTGGTGAAGAAGAAAGACGGAGGGTTTAGATTGGTGACGGATATGTCTAAAGTTAATCAAAAGATATTTTTAGATCCGTTTCCTGCCCCTACGGTGGATGCTGCTCTTCAGCATTTAGGGAAGTCTAAAGTCTATTCCATACTTGACCTCAACGCAAGTTTTCATCAGTGTCTCTTGCATCCGGATTGTAGGAAGTATACCGCATTTCGTACCCCTTGGGCGCAATATGAATTCATCCGCATACCTATGGGAGCAAAATTTGGAACGCAAGCTCTGTCCCGAGTTTTGGTTTACGTATTGTCTGATTTGAAATTTAAATGTGTTTATAATTATCTGGATGATATTATAGTGTACAGCACTGATATAAATGAACACTTGGAGCATTTGCACCTGGTATTGACTCGGTTGTGTTCAGCCGGTCTTACCGTGAACCCGAGCAAGGTCATTTGGGCCGCTCCTTCATTCAGGTTCTTAGGATATATAGTGTCCGAAGGCCATTTAATTATGGATCCCAAGAGAGTGCGTCCCGTGGTGGAATTTCCCCGTCCCAAGACTGTTCGTGGGGTCTCCAGATTTTTGGGGTTGTTGGGATATTATTCCAGGTTCATCCCGCATTTTTCAGAGACAGCTGCGCCTCTTAATCTGTTGAAGCGTAAAAATGTGGAGTTTGTGTGGGGCAACGAGCAGGAATGTAGCTTCCACAAATTGAAGGCCGCTTTGGCAAATGCCCCATCTGTATACATGGCAGATTTTGACCTACGATTTGCGTTGCATGTTGACGCGTCCAGTGTGGCGTTCGGGGCAACGCTGAGTCAACTGAGGGATGGTAAATTATGTCCTGTCGGTTTTGCTAGCAGAACATTGAGCGACGGAGAACGCCGCTTAAGTTCTTTCGAAAAGGAGGCATTAGCCTGTGTGTGGGGAACCTCCAAATTTGAGTCGTTCTTAGGTGGGGTAGAATTCAACCTATATACCGACAACCAGGCGGTTACTTGGCTGCTAGGGCATTCACATGACTTCGGCAAGCTGGGCCGATGGGCATTTCGTTTGTCACGATTTCAGTTCGTGATGCATCATGTTCCGGGTTCCGATAATGCAGCTGCAGATGCATTGTCGAGAATGTTTGATCCCGTTGATTTTGAGGTCGGTTCGTCGGACGTCGTGTGCCCTGGTAGTCTGAGTGCCATGTATACCCTTAGCCCCTCCTTTTTCGAGAAACTTTAGGAGGCTCAGTTGAAAGATCCGGTCTGCCGTGATTTGGTGGACGCAGTACGGAAGGGTGATCCAGGGCCGTATGTTGTCTCTGACGGTCTTCTAAGTTATGTTGGACGCAGTGGGGGAGCAAAGCGTTTGGTGGTGCCCGAGCATTGTAGGGCAGAAGTACTAGCTTATTACCACTCTTCTCCTTTTGGTGGACATCTTGGTAGACAAGGAACGCTTAGAAAGTTGTGTGGACGGTTTTATTGGCCCACGGTCAGTAAGGATGCCAACGTTGTGAGTTGTGTTTGCGTGTAAAGCCTGCGCAAAATTCTAAGGTTGGTTTATATTCTGTAGACTCCGTCAACTATTGTTGGGAAGTTTTACATTGTGATGTATTTGGTCCCTTGGTGCGATCCAAGAAAGGGAACATGTACATTCTTATAGTCCTGGATGTGTTCTCCAGTTTTGTGATCCTGATCGCATTGCGGTCAGTGAAGAGTAAGGAGATTACGCGGGTGTTATCTGATAGGGTGTGGTCTGTGTTTGGTCCCCCGGTCCATTTGGTGACTGATAACGAACCGTATTATGTATCCGTGGAGTTCTGGAACATGTGTTTCCGGTGGGGAATTTCACGTTTTACTTCTAGCCCTTATTTTCCGTGTGGAAATAGGGTGGAGAGATTCAACAGAAATCTGAAATGTACCTTGTCCGCCCTCTATCATTCTCAGCAAGCATTCTGGGATCAGGATTTAGACTTAGTCAACCTTGGATTTAACTCGGCTGTGTCCGGAGTTACAGGTCATAGTGCCGCCCGTGTGGTGTTTGGTTGGGATGTCCTGCACCCTTTGTTAAATGTTTGGGGGGTTCCTTCCCCGGCTGCGCCCATGTCAGATGGTGAACGAGAACATCTGAGCGCCGTGGTGCTGGGTCGTCTTTATGATGAGCAGGGACGTTTGCAGGCGCGTTACAATGCTGGATGCAACCCGTCAGATTTTGAGGTCGGGCATTCCGTGTTTTGCAGGTCCTTTGCGCTCCCTTCACGACCCGACGATCGTGGGAGTAAGCTCATGACTAGGTTTGTAGGTCCATTCGACATGGTTAAGTTGTTGGGCCCTAATACGGTGCTCTTGGCTGACCCTGGCACGGGGCGTATTGTCAGGAAGGCGCACGTGAGTCATCTAAAACATGCTGCCAAGCCGGATCATAGTTGCTAATAGAATTTTAGTTCTGTTACAGAGATGTGGGAGCACCAAGCGACGTTGTTCCATCGGTTCTGGTCATATACACCTGCACACCTGCAGCATGAAGACAGAAGACCAGCAGGGGTACGGCCGGCCACCCTTTTCTCCTTTCCTTTTAGTTCCGTCAGCCCCTCATTAGTAGGTTATTGGGGTGGATTTTAAGGGCGGAGGTAGAGTCACTTAGTGTTGAGTGTTGAGTTTTTGTGGTGAGTAGTGTTGTGTGGTTAGTAGTGTATGTGGTTTTGTGATTGTTGTGGTATTTGTTTGTAACCCGGGTGTGTTTCTTCGTTTTATGTTATTTGTACCATGTCATGTTTGTGAATTTGAGTGTATTTTATGCGCCTGGGGAGGAATATTTTTATACATAAATTTGCAGTGAGAACAATGGGTTCTATGTTACGATGTATATGGAGTTTGAACAATATGAAAGGAGAGTGGTTATAAATAAAAAGGTGCTATATAGTATGTAGATGTTTGTTATAATGTTTTATTAGGGATTCATGTAATTGATATGCTTATTCTTATTGAAGTTTTATTGTTTCCTAATATGTTCACAAGTGTATTAATTTGTTATTATTTACAGGGGCTTTGATATCTTAGGAGGTATATGATCACATTGTTCTTTGTTTACATGTGTCCGGGCCGCTCGTTTCCTATTCCTTACCCTTCTGGCACGAGAGGTTCTACGAGATTCTTCGGAGTGGGATCTTCGATCTGGCGAGGGTTCCTGTGCACCCGGAGGTCGGGTGTGGTGCACTATCCCCAATGATGACAAAGGGGCTGGCTTCAAGAATTTCTACCAAGTGACATGACTGTATGTCTGTGAGACCCTTGCGCCGTTTTGGTGGGGGGAGTTGAGCTGGTCAGCTCACCCCCATGTGCCCTAAAGGATTGTTTAGAGTGTGAGACTGTGATTTTCCTGGACAGATTTTGTACCGGCTTGTGACTTTGAATAGTGCGCCGTGTGTAAGCCCGCCAATGAACTCGTTATCCCCTCCCGCATAGACTCTGACGAGCTTGCCGCAGCTTCGTGAATGTTCAGCCAGGTTCGGCCGTCTTCGTGCTTCCCCCCCTTTTCCCCTTCTCTCCCGAGCCTAGGCGTGCCTTCCTGAGCGGTTTCGGATCACTCTTCCTCCGTCCTGCTAGCGAGTGAATTTACCGAGATCTTCGTGGCCGTCGCGGCACCATGCTTCCATTTATTAGTTTCTGGTAAGTCTTATTAATTTTGGAACCTTTTTCTTACAGTTTGTTTTTTAACCTTCACTACTTCTTTGCGCCGTTAGGCGATGCGGTGCCGTCTCGGTCACGAGGGGATCGGAAGCCCCGTTTATTTGTATTTATTAATTGGGTGTAATGTTTCAATTTGACTTGTAATCAGACATACGACGTTTTGTGATCAGCCTGAGGGCTTTTGTTCAGTACCTTGTAAACCTTGTGGATATTAAAAGTGAGTTTGTTAACATTTAAATTTTGCTTATGTTATGGTAGTAGATAATCCAGTGTCCCGTTAGCGAGTAAGTACGTCGCCTAATGAAGTGAGTGTAGAGGTGTGGGTAGGAAACTTGTGCCTAGCACAGAGCGTTGCTCTTGTGCTAGAGTTGTAGGGATTTGTGAAATTGTTCCCACGAGATTCGGGCACACCGTGTTTGGTCGGTGTTCGGCCCTCCTGTGAGCTTGCTTACCGACAACGCCTCCTATTTTACATCGGCGTCCTTTAAGGACTTGTGTTTCCGGTTGTCAATCAACCATTACACGTCCAGTCCTTATTTCGCGTGTAGAAATATGGTTGAATGCTTAAACCGGAATTTGAAGGTGACGTTGTCAGCGCTATACCATGAGCAACAGAACGTCTGGGATGAGGACCTAGATCTGGTCTCCATTGGGTTCAATTTTGCTGTGCACAGCGCTACCAAGTACAGCCCTGCCCACGTCCTGTTCGGGCTAGACTTATTACACCCTTTGCTCAATGTTTGGGGCGTCCCCTCCCCAGCGGTTTCGGTGTCGGATGCCGCGAGAGAGCTCATGGCCGCCGAAGTGGTTGGGAACTTGTACAACGCACGTGGGCTCCTTCAGGCGAGGTACAATGCTGGAAGAACTGAGTCTGATTTTCAGGTTGGAGATGCAGTGTTCTGCAAGTCCTTTGTACTGCCCTCGGGACCGGATCAGCGCGGGAGCAAGTTGATGCTGAAGTACTAAGGCCCCTATGATGTAGTTCGATTGGTGGGACCCAATAATGTTCTCCTTAGTGAGCCAGTGACTGGAAAAGTTGTGAGGAAGGCACATGTCACTCATTTGAAGCGAGCAGGGAATTAATTTATATTTTCTGCCAAGTTTGTACAGGTCCGCAGGCATGGTCATCAACAGAGGTATGAAGAACAAGAACGTTTGGGACAACCGAGTTGCAACGAAGAGAGTGGGCAGGGCCCGCCCCCTCGCTTCTGCTTTTCTACGATTTCCCTCTCCCATTCCCCTATTTGTGACGCCGGTGAAGGCTCGTAGTGTTTGTGTTGTGTAGTGTGTGTACCGGTACCGTGTTTGTGTGTAGGTGTTTTTGTGTTTTGTGTGTGTTTGTTCGTAGCGATGTAGTACCAGCTGGTAGTAATATAGTGTAGCTCGGCCGAGACAGTGTTATGATGTTTTTACAGCGATTTTTGTGAGCTCTGTTTGTGAATTTTAACTAGCTTTGTATATGAGTTTTTGTAATTTGGGGTCAGTATTGGCCAGAATTTTCTAAACGGTGCTATTCAAGGCCGTGTGGCCAGAAATTTAAAGCTGTAATTTAGATGGTTTTTTTAATATTGTGCCTAAGGGTCATTGTGTTTTTATACTGGAAAATTGTAAAATTCAATTGGAAAATCTTGTAGGCTTATTGTGTCACATGTGTACTAATCCATTTTTTTCAGGGTTTGTGTTTAAGGGACCAAATATTATGACTCTGGTTTGGTGTTTTTACATGCTCCATAATGGCGCTGGGCGGGCAGACCTTCCCTTTGTTCCTGGGCGACACGAGCTCTTGAGCATCAGAATGCTGGGCGAGGGCACCGCATGGATGGGATCTGGCACAGATGATATCTCCGGCAACCCAGACTGGCTCGTTTTATCCTGAGCTTGATTGATGACCCTCTTTTGCCTCCAGGGCAGGGCCGGAGGTCTGTAGGTCCCTGTATGAAGCAGTAAGGAGGGGGGAGTTGTACCGGGAGTTGGCGACTCTGGTTCACCACACCTGAAGATCTGTTGGTTATACAATATCTTGGAATGGCAGTGAGGTTGCTATGGAGGAAGTTGGTGCGTGTGCCCTGTGCGACTAGTGGTTTGAATTCCCCGCCCGAACTTCGGCCGTGCCCGGCCGCCGTCGGATGCGCTCGTGTTCGCTCTCCCCTCCTACCCCCACTTCTCCCTCCCGTGCCTAGCTCAGAGGCTCAAGTCTGCGAGACAAGTAGTCTTCTCCTGGGCCCGATCGTGGGCGGTTGTGTTTAGCTTGCGACCGTGGTGCCACACTTGAGCCGTGTCATCAGTAAGTTCTTCTTTAGTTTAATTGAGTTTGGTGTTTATGTTTTCCACGTATTTTTAGTTAGGTTTGGTTTAGTGATTGTATTCGTTGGTGACACGTCGAGGGTGTGCTGTCGCGGCAGCGAGCCCAGTATGACTTGGGATTGGTCCCTGCTTTTTTATTACAGAATAAAGTGGCGCGCGTGTGTCGGCCACAGCAGTATTGTATTTTTCATCCTAATCTTGTATCGTAAATCTGTGTAAATCTCTCAGTGGAGAAATATCCTGTGTACAATTTGTTATGGATTGTATGATATCGTGCATTATATAAAATTGTTTTGCCAAGTTCTGTCTTACATCTTTGGTAGCTTTGATAACCCTGTGTCAATGTCATGCCTTAAATGTGTGTTCTAATGGGAAGGGTACTGGTGAGTGGCACTGGGCCTTGGTCGATTCTTAGCAAAGCCAAGATTAGCAGCCTGTTAATACTGTGTCTGCTAGATGCGAGCTCATATTTCTGGATAAATATTTATTCATAAAGTTGGCAAATACCACTATCTAGGATTGTCATTGAGTATTTTATCCATATTGGCTTTGAACAAAGCGTAGACATAAATTGAAGTATTCAGCATTTATTTATCTACTACGGACTCTTAAGAGGCCATATCAGTGTTTCAGGTGCATGTATGCAAACTACATTATTCCTTTTTATGTCAAGGCTTATATTACTATTATTATAGCAATAAGATTATCATACATATCTAAATTATCTATGCATTTTATTAAAGACACTGACATTCTTATTTGAGCTGCATTCTCCTAAGTCAAATGTACAGAATGGTTGACTACAAATTTTACAAAATGTTTTCTGTATTGCATTCTTAATGTAACAGTTTGTTCTACTTTATTTGACAAGTCACATCCAGAATAATAATGGCAGTGTCATAAATAAAATTCTAATATAATTTTAATATGAGTAATACTTTCATTCCTATAAACATAGCAAAAGTAGCCTTTGTTCAAATTGGGTTAGTTAGTGTTTCATAGGTGCGCCTGAAACTCTGGAAGGCAACAGGCCTTACCACTAAAATTTGCACCTATGAAAATTATAAGTTGCCCTACAGTTAGTTTCTCGTTAAGTACGGAAATTTAATCCTAGTATGTGCATAAATAATAATGTATACAACTAATGAATATTTATTTCCTTCTTGTGTAAATAGACTTGTAACACAAGTGGGTCAATCTACCAAATACAACTCAATCTTAATTTTTGCCTGCTGACGCTTATTGAAAAAAAAATTTTTAATTTTGTTTTATGAAACGTTTTATCATTAAACTTAACTAGCCACTGTTGTGTAACCAAATGGATTCTTCAAGGCCTTTATTATCATTATTATTATAATTATTATAACATCTTGATGACTGTACTAGCTACAAATTGATGTAAGATGTGACTGTAAAGCAAACACATAGAGCTATTCAAAATGCCACAAAAAATAATGTTAAGTTATTTTTTTCTTAATTTTATGTTTCAACATAAACTTTTACTTTGAAACAGACATCTTGTGTTTAGCACCTTCTTTCTTCACAAATTAAAAAAAAAAAAAAAACTCTTAAACCTTAAGAGTGTGTGGTAGATAAATAAATACTGCAAACATAAATTGATTTCTACGCTTTTTAGAAGCCAATATGGATAAAATACTCAATAACAATCCTAGATAATGGTATTTGCCATCTTTATGAGTAAATATTTATCCAGAATTACTAATTGGCTACGCGTGATCTCTTGCGCTGCAGTTAAATGCACTAGGTTCCGGTGTCAGAGATTGTGCCTCAGAAGTCCGTAACACTGGAAACAGTTTTGTTTTAAATGTTGGCTAAAACTATTGTCTAGGATTGCTATTGTTTAATTTTCGTGAATTGGCTTCAAGAAACCTACAGTTATAGATTAATGCTTTTAGCATTTAATTATGTACCACATCCTCTTTAGGGAAGTAAGTCTACATGGAGTACTTTGCAGTTATATTTCAAAATGGTTTACTCACTACCATCAGGGAATTCTGAAAAAAAAAACACTTTTAAAATAGCAATATTGTGGGTCCTATGCAGGGAACCCTGAACCCGTTTTTTTAGGAGGCGGAGGGAAGAAAATGCAAAGTAGATTGGCAGGATTAAAATTGTGTTTCTGTTTTTATTTAAATGATTAATTTTGAGTAAAAACACACAATTTTATATGCAAGAATGAGGAATTTATAATTTCTCAGAAAGATAAATTTAGTTTCTAGGTTGTTGTGCTACAGTGTTTATACTCAAATTATTAGCCTACATGTATTTTACTATATTTCACCTCAGTACTTCAAATAGATTTTAAGAACAAACTATTTAAATAACCTGCCAAAATAAGTTTCACTGGCATTGCACTACATTTTCCATTTCAAGTGTTTTTCAGTACGAATGAAGCTTTGCACACCACACAGGTTGCTACACTGTAGCGCCTAAAAAAATGTGTCGCTGCCCTCCCTCTCCGACCAGTAGCAGCAAGCAGTAACACAGCAATTGCTAATATCCTGAAATATCTTAACTGGCCGAAAGTCAGCTAGTATCGGAAGGCCCAGGTACATTATCAAGCAGTATTTTCACTAATGATTATGTCATTTTTGTAAAGTTCCATTACAACCAAACATCTCAATAACTTCAAGAACTATTTTGTCTTCTTTACTGTAGTCTATTTATTATCTATCTGTCAGTGAGCATGGGTAGTAATACAGATATGAAAGAAGTTTAGAGAAACTTCTTCTCTAGTGTCAGACTCATACAGTACACAAATTCCATCCACAGAAAATTTAAATTAATTCTCTTGGACAAGAATTAATTTTTTTTCAAGATGCAAGATTTAAATAAAGTTTTTAATTGCATACAGTTTACATAACTGTCATCTTTGAAAGAGTTATACAATAGGAGTGCATGACTGGATGTAGTTTTTTAGACATGCTTCATTACGAAGCAGACGTCTGTCAAAGAAAACTAAAGAGAACACGAAAAAATAAATAAGGATGGTATGCTTTAGTCAGCAGGGTACATAAAAATAAAATTCTATAAATATAATTGGGTTAAATAAAACAA
The DNA here is from genome assembly GCA_003012365.1 of Medauroidea extradentata. Classification (NCBI taxonomy): domain Eukaryota; kingdom Metazoa; phylum Arthropoda; class Insecta; order Phasmatodea; family Phasmatidae; genus Medauroidea; species Medauroidea extradentata. The sequence continues at coordinate 21,088 of PNEQ01084725.1, forward strand.
TGACAACCAAATAAGAAAGAAAAAACAGACACCACCAAGGCAGATAACACAGGTTTGAGGCTTACTTTGACAAAAGGACAAACAGATAAAATATATGAACCACAAAAATATGACCCAACGATGAAATAAAACAAAACACTGTAGTTATACAGAAATGAACAGAAAACAAAAAGACAAAACAGATAAAATATACTAACCACAAAAATACGACACAACAATGAGATGAAACAAAACACAGTAGTTTTCCAGATAAGAACAGATAATTGATGTTTTGGGAACTGGAATCTGTTCCGTTTTCAGGCACAGACACACAGAGTCAGAGAACACGAATGTGACCTATGAGGGAGCTGGAAAAACTATGTGTATTTATTGATACATCCACCTATCTTGCTCAGCCAATGGCTGACAAGCTTTCTTCAGACTGTCAGCGCAGCTTAGAGTAACTCTGATTGGTTGTGGTGAGTCAAGTGATTGCTGTTGTTTTGTGCTCCACAGATGTTTCTCTCTTCATCAATGAAATCCAAATATTTTTTTATTCAATGTTCTGTTGACTGAAAGTATTTATATTGCTAATAATAAAGACCGATTCTTTTATTTTCCTCTTAGTTGTCAGTTTCCTGTGCGAGTGGTGTTGAATCTTCCCAAATAATTCTGTGGCTGTTTTCCCAAGCATGTTCAGCCAGTCTGGATTTTAAGGTTTCACCATTCTTGCAGACTGGCTGAATATGCATGGGAAAACAGCCACAAAATTATTTGGGAAGATTCAACACCACTCACACAGGAAACTGACAAAATTAAGAGGAAAATGAAAGAATCAGTCTTTATTATTAGCAATAACAATATTTTCAGACAGAACAGCATTGAATTTAAAATAAAAGGATCCCACTGATTAAGAGAGAAACACCATTATACATCTGACACAACAGGAAGGTCCAGGAATAAAACTAACTCATTGTTTCAATGGTACACATACCAAGACTGTACCTACGGCAACTTACACAGCAACGAAGTTATGTTGACAAGTTTGTGTCTCATTTCAGTAATACTGTACATTTGGCTCTACTGTGTGACATCAGATCACGCAGAGGTCTTCGTAAATACTACATTTACACAAGTCTAAGATGCCACTGAGTTTAAGATGCACCCTAATTTAAGTGCTTAAACGCCAAAAAAGGTTTACATACGAGTCAGTCCGACCTTGGCTTCTCATCAACCAGCACTAGCACAGCTACACAGAGGAGTGTTATTTATAGAAACTGGCTAGCAATCTCCATCCCACAGTATCACCAGCTGGGTCTCTGCAGCATGGCAGGCAATCCCGGAGCCATTAACTGTCCATTCTTTTAAGAAATATTGCATCAGCACAACTTCGACAGCGTGAAATATGATGAGCTGTGGGAGGAAACATATGACCATGGTGCTGATAAACCAGCACATAACTCTTCCAGCAGCGACAGTTATACTTACTTAACTTTTATGTTGTTTCCAGAAATACAGCCTGTGGTAAATTTGTAGTGTTTATTTTTATTAATGTCGATTTCGTGTTCATTTTCAGTGTTTACTTTTATATATGCTTATGTAATCTTCACTTTCAGTGAATTTTTTTCAGCAGTAACTTTTTATATACTATTTGATTAATTGGAACATCATGTGTATATAAGAAGGTACAGTATGTAATGTATAAACAAAGCACTGAAAAACTTACAAACAAAACAAGTTCAAGGAAAAATTTTTAAAGTATAATTGTACTGTCAATTTGTGACACCTTGTTGCAACGAAACATTTTTCATTCTTTACATTAATGTGTGTAATGTGTTACGATAATACTATAGATTAGGTCATGCTGGACCGTTTCCTATTTCAGTTACGTTACAAACTGAGTGAAGTGCTGGTCTTATTATTTTGTCGTGCTGTGATGTGATAAACAGAAACATGTCTCTTCATCCCCTCCTCGCAATCTTGTACAATACATGGAAACAAATTATATGGTTTGGTGAGAGAGAGGTGAAAGACAAACATATGTTTCTGCTATGTAAAGTGGGATTACAGGAATGACAATTCCTAAGTGCTAATAATTTTAAATGCCATTAAACATATAAATCCCAATTATTTAACTGTTAGGATTAGTATCTCACAACACACATATAAAAGACTACATATTACTCTCAAAATAGAGAAGTTTAATTTTAATACTTCAGGTAATATAAATAACCCGTTTCGTGAAAAATTCCTAACCAGTAATAAAATATTCTTGAATTGAACTACATTGATAGTAAGTAAACAAGTTAAGTTGTAGACATTTTAATGTTATGTTCATTTAATGGAATGAAGCATCTAATTTCTTTTAATGGGAATAACAATTGCTTCAGAAAAACATTCTTAGATTACTCAATGTTTTTTCCCATAACAATTTTTTCTGATAGCACACTATTAGAAATGAATTCCAGTATACTAGCAGAACACAACAGATGTTGTCCTGCCGGTGTATATATAAAATGGATGTTCGGAGAACCCCTCCCCCCTTATTATGCCCTTCATGACCTAAGCAGAGGCTAGGTAGAGATGTGTTTTAATGCCATCTACTGGCAAATTATAACAAAATGGATATCGCTAAAATCTTCTCTGTATTCAAATATATATGTATGCCCATTTTCGTGCCAATTGGTTGAACATAGAAGTTGATGAGCTTCAGCAACATTTGGTGGTAAGTTGGCAAGTTAAAGTAAAATGGATAACATAAAAACCTCCATGAAAAATAAAATACATGTATGTGCCATGTTTCATGGCACTCTGTTAAACAATGTCAGAGTTAATCAGTCTCATATACACATACACATATACATGTTGTGTGTGGGTGTGTGTGCCAGAGTTAATCAATATTATATATACATAGTGAACCATCGATAACCGGACTAAATGGGGGAAAAGACTGTCCGAGTTACGATTTGTCCGGGTTACCGAGGTAACGCCCTAAGCAATAACTAATACAGTCGGTTGTTTTGTTATTGTATGTCAGTGTTGCAAATTAGGTGTTTGTTCAAAAATATGCAGTGTTGAAATAGTGTCAACATCGGAATGTTACGCATGAATGGTCTCTAAACTAATCCTGGGCTGATTACTGTCCAGGCTGTGTGTTGCCTTCCTGACATGCCCAAGTGTAGCGTGTGAGGACAAGAGCGGACAAGATGGTGCTGCTGATAGTTGCTAGGCAACGGGTTATCTTGCTGCCCCCTTCCCACGCTCTGCCAGTCTGCCGAGCCTACGTGAACTTGCCAAGTTGTTTACGTTTCCGCTGCCACCCTCTCACCTTCTCGCTTTGCGCTCGGCAAAATCCTGGCTCTCACAAAATGACTTACGTTCACAAGTAACAAAACATCACACAAGACCCTTAAAAATAACCACAAAATTATTTATTTTCAGTTGGTAACCATGATATTATTCAGCTGCAGGCTGCCAACGTCTAGACAGTTGACAAAATATAAGCCAGCTGCGTAGGTTGACGTAGCATGCACTATCGTAAACAACTCCAAAAAGACATACCAGAAAAATCATTTAACAGCCATCTTAAGGAAAAAATAAACAATGAATTAAAGTACAGAAAATCACATTTTAACTTCTCAAAACTGAAAAGAAAAGTGAGTGATTCTATGAGTTTGATTTACTGTTTGAATGTAGGCCTATACCGAACACTAGATGTTTTAATCACTGTCAGAACTGGCAGCACACACACACACACACTCTCTTCACTAAATGAACATGATGGGGACTCCACACTTTGTGGCACCGTTCTGGAAGTTGACAGGGGTGTTGCCTGGAAGAAACTGTCAATCTTCAGTTGTGTAGTCCTATGATGCCATAGGCTGAATCAGAGAGGTCGTATTTGGAGGCAGAGCCAAGCACTTAATTCTGCCGTCATTACTACAAAACTTCTCAATTTGGGGGTGGGAAGGGGCATTGTCAACGAGTAACAATGCCTTGACTTCGCCAGATGAAATCTTCAAAATGTCCTGAAATTGCCCCACTTCAGGCAAAAAGTGATTTTGAAACCAATCGTTTGTGATTTCTTGAGTGAACCATACATTTCTGGAGTTGTAGTGCTGAACTGGAAGATTATGCATAGTATCCTTAAGGAGATGGAGCTTGCGAGACTTTCCTACAATAACTGATTTGAGGTAGTGACCACCATTAGCATTTGCACAGAGTAAGGCAGAAAGTCTCTCCTTACTAAGTTTTCATCCAGGTGCAGTACCCTCGTGCTTGTAGGCCTGTGTGTTTTCTGGTAGTGATCTCCAAAACAATCCTGTTTCATCTGCATCGTATAGTTGTGCCCTAGTTAAGTTTTCTTCCTCTATTAGGTTGCTAAGCCGCATCCTAAAAAGGCTCTACGCTTGTGGTATAAGCACTTAATGCTTCAACATACATTCATTTTGTTGATTATCCCGTTCCTGTTGCGAAAACGCAACAACCAGCCATCACTTGCGCGGAACTCTATGTTGAGGTGTACAGCTAGTCTTTCTGCCGCTACTTGCAGCTCTGCACCACGCACTGCAACGCCACTTGATCGCTGATGTAGGTACCACTTATGTACAGCTTCTTCAAGATCAGTGTCACTGGGCAGTTTAAGACGCTTTCTGTTGGCAACATTTTTTCCAAGTCGCACTTCAAAGCAAACTGCTTCAGCTTGGCTTTATTCTTCTTAATGTCGGACACTGTTTGTCGCGATTCCGTACTCCAGACACAGATTCGCCACAGAAACGCCAGACTCGAGTTTTTGATTAATTTTAATTTTTCAGCAACAGTCAATGTTACGCACTTTCATTTAGGTCCCATTATGAAAAACAAATGTTTCCAACTGGAAAACTGATGCAAGTTCACAATCACTAGTACGTGCGCTTGGCCTTGAAAGAGGTCGGCGAGTGGAGGGATGGGGGAGGGGCACGTATGCCCTAGCAGCTGATAACGATCTGAAGTGTCTGTTAAGCAGAGCTGCATTGTCAAGTCTGCCAGTTGGAATGTCGCTACCAGTCACGACTTATACTCTGCCGTGTTGCACATACTAAATGTTTTGTTTATGCAACTAATGGACACGCTGTATGTTAATGCAGTGCCTTATAAGTTACAGAAATTATATACGATTTAGTGTCTTGCAATATTATGTGGTCCATTAAAAATTTTTTGGCGGGGTTGCCGGATCACATCAGAGTAATCCGATGTCCGGGACATCGAGATCCGAGTTATCGAGGGTTCACTGTGTGTCTATATATATATATATACACACACAAACATCTATTGATGTATATATCCGTAATATCATGTAGTTTCGTATTTACATACACAAAAGCATTCTCAAATATCCTACTTGAAGGGTGCATACCTCCCTTAATAATAACTTTAGGCCATTAGTCTACATAGTTTGTCCAGAAATAAATGTGTAAAAACCCAACCTGCAAATCCTAGGCTAAATTGGAGACTAAATTGTAGGCTGTAAAATGTACATTTTATGTGCACAATGTGACAACACGCACACAGAAAGTAGCCTCTTGCACTCCCAATTCTAGGGAATATGTTATGTATGCTACGCTAAGTAAAAGTAGAATCATGTTTGAACTGCTTGAGATTTTAAATCTGCACCCATAATATGCATGTTAGAAAAGTAGTAGTAAGATAAGCAAGATATCTGTGAAGCACAATATGAGACTAACTATAGTGCTACATTGCCACAATGTGCACATAACATGTCATGGTACATTTTGCCACTAACATTTTCATCTCCAATTTTGTCCAGGATACACATGGTATGCTCGTTACACGATAAAACTGTAGTGAGTTGTGTGTGCAACCTCAAATGTTTCTGTCAAAACCAAAAACAAATTTGCTGCTATGAGCAAACTACATAGAGCGGCAGAACAATGTAACCAACAAATTTAGTGAAAAAAAACTTTGGTGATTTGTTGTGCATGCATGCACAAAATATTGAATGAGTGGTACTGTGGGGCACTTGACAGCTAAGGTCATCAGTGCCCACAAATTGGTTGTAATAAAATAACCGCTAAGTGTTCTATAAGAAGGAAAGACAAAAATGGGGGGAAAAAGTACTACACAGGGGTTGACCACAATAATTCAATCATTTTTGTGTGTGTGCGTGCATGTGTGTATAACAGGGTTGACAAAATGCCATAAATTTTGAGTAAATACCATGCTACTGGAAAAAAAGTTGGTTTTTACCGGCAAATACTGGATTTTATTGGGAAAAAAACAAGTTTTCAATTACAGATTTCGGTAAATATCTAGAATCACTACTCATAATGTACCTGCCAAACTATTCATTTTAGGTACATAATGTATTGTTGCGAGCCGCGACTGTCTGGCTGGGCGGTGTAGTACGATACTGTGGTGGCGGAGCTAGGACACCCCCTTCCCACCCACTCCTCGGCGCCGTGGCTGTCTGGCAGGGCGGCGAAATACAATACAGTGGCGGCAGCGCTAAAAGACCTCCTCGGGTGCCGCATGGATTGTATTAATCCATGATAACCACCTGCACCCAGTATCAGGTAACCGAGGGAAAATATCGTGATCTGGAATGATCCTGTTCCCTCTTTATCTCTCAGGGTGGTGCTTGACTTTGAAGCAACATCTTTCCAGGAGATTGGAGAACAGAGACCCGCCGAGATAATTCGAGAAGAAGGAGGGTGGGGTATATAAGGGGGAGCTGCAGCAGGAGCGAGAGAGTTTTGCTGGCAGGTGCCTAGTGTGATCTCAAGTGATAGTGACAAGTATTGGATTGCGACGATTGTTCAATGGCGTCCAGCGAGTGGGACCGCAGCAAGTAGTAGGAAGAAGGTGATTCTAGGCCAGAAAGATTCTGCGGTATTATTTCTTTGGATCCACCATTGTGAGTGACTAGTAACCTTTCCATATACAGAGAACTTATGTAGATGTATTTTTTTTCCCTAGTAGTTATTTGTTCTGTTTGCCATTTATTGTGATAAATCTTTATAGACATAGATTTGTTTGTATATACAGTTGTAAATAAACTAGGTTAGCTTTATTTTCTTTATTTTATCACAGACCTCCATCCCCAAACGTACCTAGCCCGCAACTTGTAACAGTATTTATGAAAAAATTATTTCTAAATGTGCTAGAAGAAGTCCTAACTTAACCTAATGAAAAATGTCAGAAAACTACAAATTTCTTTACGAACGACTACTTCTAGCATCCATACAAACATATTTCACTCATAAACTATGACTCTAAAATTAATAATTTGACAGGTACACAAGAGTAGTGATTCTTGATGTTTACCCAATTTTCTTCCAATTATCATTAAAAATTTAATTAATCAGTGTGTCATATTATTATTGGGTACATTTATTCAAAACATATTTCTGTTTTAAAGTGATTAATGAACATTATTAGATCATAATTATATATAAAAATCATTCAAGCACACATATGTACAGGAGCTCAATAATTTCTATATTACTTGAGAAATTTAGTTTTTAAAACTGCAAGTTGCCACAATGGACAATATAGAACAATAGAATAAATATATAACACACTATCTAAGTGTTGTTTGAATGTTTATTTACTGTAGAGTGATGTGCATTGTATAAACATACTTGGAAAATTAAGTAAATTAACTGTATATGCTGTAAAAATGAGTTCTAAAATTAGACCAGGAATTGATGGGAGAAAGAAAGATATTGTGTGGTCATACTTTGAAATTGTAACAATTTGTGAAGATGGAAAGCTGTTAGATAAACAAAGGTGCAAGAAATTTGTTAGTTCAAAAGCACCTAGAATAAAAGCTCATTGGCATGCATGTTCCCTAAGTTTATATTAAAAATAAATATGTGTATCTGATAATGCTTGTAATGTGTATGCAGATGTTGAGGACATTGACGTAACCTTGGATTCAGTTAAGCCTTGTAGTACAAGTGTATCAACACATGGCATGAAATGTTAATCTATTAGGTCTACTTGTCTTTCTAACTCTCCTTCAATTTCCATACTGAGAACCGGAACATGAAAAATCTTTCTTCGAAAAATAAGCAATTATGGCTGACCCACTGTTATTCCTATCTCCAGCTCACAGAGTTCCCCTAGCTCCAGCGGACTGCAGCACATTAAACAAGTTTCAGCAACCAATTACTACTTTCACAGTAAGAACTCCTGCAAGCAAGAACACTATATTCTACAAGTATATAGCTCTGCTCTTTTTTGCATGCAACATACCATTTAGTGTTGTACAGCACGGTGCATTTATCAATATGGTGAAGGAATTGATCTAGTTATGAACCACCAAACAGAAAACATCTAGCAGGACCTCTTCTTGGTTCAATGTATAAGCAGCTGAACCAAGAAACAGCTATTGAACTTTCCGGTCAGTCAGTTACTTGGATGCAAGATGGGTGGAGTAACCTTCACAACGATCCAGTCGTAGCCAATGTTTTGTCTAATGGTAACAGTTCCTATTTTCTATCTGCAATTGATGCTGGCACAAATGCTAATGCCAATAAATATTGTTAGGAACTGGCCAAGGATGCAATTACTGAGGCCCATTAAAAGTTTGGATGTAAAGTTACTAGTTTTATTTCTGATAATGAAGCAAAGATGAAAGTCACGAGGAAAAATCTTGAAGATGAATTTAAAGAAGATTACTTTGTAACATATGGTTGCATGTTGCACAATCTAAATTTTCTGGGCGAGGAAATTTTCAAAAAGGCCACTTAAGTTGTGAAACATGTTATTGAAACTCAAAAATGTTTTCGGAAACATCACCGTCTAAGTGTTATAGGAAGCTGAAAATTCATGCAAACTTCAGCTTCCTTGGGAAACTCGTTGGAACAGCCAGCTTGTTTGACTTGAAACTTTCATCATAAAAGACCACGTATGTTAAAAATCTGTGAAGATCATGAAGGCGATATTGAAGAAAATATTGTAAAAATTGCTAACAATGTTTTAATCTATAAAGAAGTCAAAACCTTATGTGCTCAGCTAAAACCTATTTCTACAGCTGTAGACAAATGTCAAGCAGTGGCATGTATTCTATGTGTGCTAGGTGTGTGGTGCATACCTTGCATAAATCTTAAAGTTACGTAAAAGAATCATATAACTGTATTACCTATTTCACAGAAAGTTTCAAAAAAAGGGTGGGAGTAGGGATAGTGCGTTCTGGTTTGCTGCAGAACGCATCATCGGTCACCGGGCTCCCGCCTTTGTGTCGCGTTGTCACTTGTGAAACAAAGCCAAGTGTGTAGGAAACAGAAAGAAGACAGAGACAAGACTATAGCGTGCTGTATGCTAGCCGATTGCTCAGGGTGTCAGAATTAGGGCGACGGGAGAGGGAGGAAAGCTGTGCGCACAGCTGATAAGTAGAGAGGGGGAACGCTAGTGGCCAATGTTGATGCTTTAGTAAGGGGAGGCAAGGAGTGCTGTTGCCTTGAAGATCGCCGTAACTATGTCTAGCCTCTGACACTGTGCAAGCATTCGGATATCATTGGAAAATGCTAGGGGTTGCTCAGGTCCTTCCATGACTCAACATCGCTCACCTTCCCCTCTGTCCACTACCTGTGACATCAGAATACATCCAAACAATAACTTACAAGAACTCTGTACCCTTTGACCTCATTAGCATTGTGTACCACACAGCTTACAGCCAGAGTCAGAACAATTTACACAAGTTTTGTTTTTGCCACCACAGAATAAGAGAGAAAAATATGTGATGCAATACACATAGGCCCAGATTTGAGTGCCTGTAGCTCAGAAACGGTTAGACTAAATGTTATAAGAATGTATGTGTTCATGAAATGATGCATAGATAAATAACACCAAGTTTCATCAAATTCTGAGACAGGTAGGTTCAAAGCTTGGATGATTTGGTGTGGAATGACCAGTTTTGGATTGCAAACTAGCTCGAGCTCAGCTCCTTTTACTTTATAAGAACATTAGTTGAGCTGAGCTCCAATTGCAAACGAGTTTCCCTAGCATTTGCAGACGAATCTGTCTTTCTAACACTTCTACAGTGATACTTCTTGATGTTCATAGCTGTACTATCTCCTCCTCTTTCATTCAACTCACCTTCTACACAGCAATTTTTATTCTCTAACAAGCCTTGCTCACTCTCTGTGTAAAAGATAGGCATATGTATCTAAATAGTTCCTAGTGACGGACCTCATGTAACCACCCCTTTGATGAAACTTGCAGAACCTGACCGAGATTCCATTCTGGTTCACGTTTCAGCATTATTGTTGGTACGTTAAAAACCAAATTTTAAAATTACATAGGCTTAGTAAGTAATATTGCAATCATGCATGAAAATTTCTGCTGTTAATTTCAAATGTCATTTTACAGAAAAATCACATTTAAACTTTTTCATTTCTTTCTCTTATGGTCTACAAATGTGTAGGTAAATATTATTCCGGCGAAGTGTCCCTAAGTAACAGCACTTCCGTGGACAATAGACTACATCTATAGACACCTAATTGCTGATTTAGTGCACATGACTAATAATGTCACAGCTCATTGTCCAAAGATCATTCACAAAATTTAACTTTCTGTCTGCAGACAAATTAGGCCCAACCAAAAAAAAATGTAACCGTAAGACTACTGGCACAAACTAAAATTGATTCTATGTAATGGTTGTGTCTCTGGAAGGTAAATATTTTACTTCCGCTAGTTGCGTAAATTCAACTGTTAGGAATAAAATAATATTGGTATAGTTGCCAAATCATCCCAAAAAACTCTAGCAGAAAGTGCCACTGGGGTCCAGCCCCTCCCCCCTTTACCTTTCGGAACCTGTTGAAATAGCACCTTTTGTACCTTTAAATCCAAATATTTTTGCATCACCACACTCAGTTACAGCACAATGTAAAATACACATTGCTAAATCATTTGAAACAAAATGTTAATGAAAAAATAATAAGTAAGTTAAACATTTACAAGTTAATTAATAAGCAGGTAAGAAATGACTACCTACGAAACATGATGGAGTAGGGTTGAGGGAAGAAATGGGAAAAATTGTTTGATTATCTTAAAAAGTTATGTTAAAGGGAGAGGGCAGATGAATGCCAGTGTTGAAAGGTGCAATTGGACAAGCTGCAACAACTGATACAGAAAAGACAGAACAACTGCAGGCCCAGTATTTGTCAGTGCAGTGTTTGAGAAGCAGGATGATTGAATTTATGAAACTTGGGGAGCCCAAAAGCTTCATTGGAAGTTAACAATTAGCAAGTGGGATGTATAAAAGAGTTAAAATGTAATAATGCAACTAGTTCAGATGGTATAGGACATAGCGCTCTTAAGTCTGGTGGAGGTGAGTTGATCAGATAACTGGAAATAACATTTCACAGATCTCAGGAGGAGGGGTAGTTACTACAGGATTGATAGGAAGCAGTGGTGGTTCCCATTTACAAGCAGGGGAAGGATAAAGAGAGGCCAGACAGCAACAGACCAGTGAGTCTTACACTGAATACTGCGAAGGTATTGAAGAGACTGGTGGTTTAAGGGCATCCATAAGGGGGGGCACGGTGGGGTCTGAGCCCCCCCCCCCTAACAGATGTAGCACAATGCATTAAATTTAGTTTTTTAATAAAATGTGTAGCTTACTATTTGCAGTTTGATAAGTTTCGTAATCAATGTGGTTTCATGTGTCGAAATATGCCAGAGGATACAAATTTATACACAGAATATATCCGTTCTTGTTGACATAAACATATATTATGATTTTGGCACCCTCTTACAATCTATAAGATAAGCACCCTTGTGGTGATCCAATATGTAGAGCAGGTTACGAGTGAGAAGAACTGGTTGCCAGATTATTAACACGGATTTAAGAAGGGTTATTCACGTGAGAGTCAGTCGGCTGTAGCTCATATAGGACTTGGTACAGACAGTTGACGAGGGGAAGCAGGGGATTGCCTGCTTCATTGACTTAGAAAGGTATCACATGGGCTGTTAATGCGAAAAGTTGATGAATTACTGGCATAATGGCAAATAACATGAGCAAGTGTGCGAGTGGCAGAATAAGACTGTTTGCTGAAAACTGTTTTTTACATGCAGAGGTGGATGGAAGGAACAAGTTGCAGGATGACTGATATAATACAATTGTGGGCAGATAAAGAACAAGATGAAAATAAATGTGAGAAAGACAAAGATTGTCAGGTTTACGGGAAAGAAAGTTAGGAGTACAGACGTGTACAGATGAAACAGGCAGAAGATAGACGAAGCTTCAGAATACCAGTAACTAGGCATAATGACGCAGTGACTTAAGGTGGAGAGGCAGGTAGAGAGAGTGGAAGGACGTTAGTAGTGCCGTGAAGGAAAATGTGTACATTACAATGGTACAACAGATGTTAAAAGTATGCGGCAGCAGAGTGAGACCCGTTCATGGAATTGGAGGTGCAGGGGTTGAAAAATGTGCAAAGACAGGCAGCAAGGGAGTAAAGGATAAATGGAGAACGCAAGGGGGTAAAGGATAAATGGAGAAAGCAACGCAGTCTGGTGAGGACTAAGGGAATTTTCGGCCATCTGTGACACTGAAAAAACTGAAGTGGAACTCGACGGAAAGGATAAGGGTGGGAAGGATGTTTAAGATGTACAAGGTGGTAAATGGAGTGGGAAGCTGTGGTAAGTTAGGCTGCATGTTAACTAAGGCAGAGTAGCCTATAGAAGAAGAGGTAATAACAACTAACAGTGATAAGATCCAGGTGATAAGCAGCAGAACAGAGCAAGTTAGACACTCAATGCCTAAGTGGTAGGTGAGGAAGTGGAATTTATTTTCAGAGGAGTACGTGATAGTGAGGGGGTTGGAAATTTTAGGAGGGCATTGGTAGGAAATAGAGGAGGAGGTTACAGCTTGCCACCAGGCGGTTGCCCAATTGCAAGTATTTGTTGTTGTTATCATCATTACTACGTTCAGACAACAAAATTACAGTTAAACAATGAACCACAATAAACAATTGCGGTTCAAACTGGTATGACGAAATTTGTTGATCTGGGGCTCAATTCACGAAATTTTTCTTCTGCTATCATAACCGTAGATATTATGGTATAAATCCCTTCACTACATCTGTGGGCACGCTGATCATGGACTACTCTGAATACACAGTTCATTATACTTAACTTCCTAGTTTTTATAGCCCATCCCACTAGGCCTATAGGCTATAATTTTACAGATGCCTGGGAGTTAAATACACCCACTATGAGAAAAAATTGATAAGCTTGTAATTTTTAAAAAAATTTTTGAGTTACTTTTCCCCATCCTAAAAAACTACCTACAATTATTAAAAATTGAATTAAATATTAAAATTATATTTAAGGGAAGTAGCTGAACCATTTTATCACCGCGAACAATTCATTTTGATTTACAAACCTGACCTATTGACGTCCTGGTAGTCTAAGTAATAGCAATCAGCCCTTATGCCCAGGGTAATGAAATTGTGTGGATTGAAGGAAAGACTTCCAATTGAACTAATAAAAGCTTGTGTTTTTAACTATAGTAAATGTGTATTGAGCACCTTTAAATTTTCTACATTCCCTAGATTTATTTCAACGCAATAATTATTTTAAAAAATGAATCTATAATCATGTTCCTATGAACTGTTAAGTTAATGGTGATTGATTGAAGGAGCATCTACAACAAAATGGAGAATTCTGGGGAAGAGTCCAAGGATATGGAGCCAACATAGTGGTGGCTGTAGAAACATGGCTGGATGAAGATGTGCAGGATGGAGAGTTGATGAGGAATAGGTATAGTATATTTCGAAGAGACAGAAACAGGAGAGGAGGGGGTTTACTAGTGGTTCTGAAAGATGGACTAGAAGGGAAAGTGGAATGGGTGGGGGAGGCAATAGAACTAATTGAGATAAAAATTCAGGGTTTAGAGATAATTTTGAGGCTGATTGCAACCAACAGGCCACCAGGGGAAAAAGGAGAAATAATTGTGGCACTTAAGGAAAGGCTAAATCAGATAGGGGAGGAGAGATGTGTAGTGGTAGCAGGTGATCTAAACTTGCCAGGAGTGACATGGGAAGAAGGACCTAAGGGGGTAGGACCAATAACTCAGAGATGGGCATGTCAACTGGTAAATAGGGTATTGGGGCAAGCAGTAGTAGGAACAACAAGGCAGGGGACCGGGGAAGATGGCACTTGGTTAGATGTAGTCTTGGTTAGACCAGTTGAAGTGGTGGTCAGTTCAGTAGTATTAGAAGGAATTAGTGACCACAGAATTCCAGTAGTTGAGATGGCCACAAAACTGATGACAGAGGTTAAAGAGAGGGCTAGGGCAGTTAGACAGTTTA
>PNEQ01084726.1:0-25967 GCA_003012365.1 Medauroidea extradentata
GGGGTCGAGGCAAGCGTGGCCGCCCTCGCCGAGTTTAAGGCGTTTTGCTAGGTTTTCTTAAAAGACTTTATAAGTGGTGAAGGAAGCGGCCAAGTAGCTGCAGGGTTTCTATTCTGTTTTAGTTGAAACTAAGGACCGTAATATGTATTATTGTGTGTAGTTAATGCACGTCACATCTGCCGTTGTAGTCTTTTCGGCGTGAAACTCCAACCAGGCCTAAAGTGAACCTTGCATCAGACATCTTATCCCGAGGGATACAGCAATGTAAATTTTTTGTAACAAGTTAGTTTTGGACAAACTTCATTAAACTTCAAGTGATTTACTCAAGAATCTGACTTTTTAATTTTATCTTCCTTCTTGAGACTCTCGACTGAAGCTATCCGGCAAACTTTTATGTAAGGACGCATTACAACACATTGTGTGTATTTGCAAGTTTTTACAGTTGGAACTACTGCTTTTGTCATTTTTCACATGATGTATAGACTTTGTATTGCCATTTTCATTACGGTAATTTATTTTGCTGCTCTGTAGCACCTAACTTTCATCAGCTTGATGCAACTACACTCGTGTTGTTAATCTCTGGCAATTTCAGTTTTTTTGTTTTGTTATATACACACATTTTGATTAATCTCAAAAATTACGATGTGGTTGGAAGCAAATCTAAAATGCCAATCGTTATGATTAGTATGTTTAAATAAATGAAAAGTTTAGTAAGGAAACGAGAAATTGGAAAATGATGTACTGTGCCAGTAACCTCGTAACTGACTTCGTATGAAATGAAAAAATTGTATGTTTTTATTATCGTCATAAGTAGTGTACAGTATTTATAGTTTCTTATGCTACACGTGTCATGTATTTTTGATGAATTGATAAAAAACTAACCAAGATGAAAAATTAAAATCATTTTCACAATACCAGATTTGAATGCTTAGTCGTCAAGAAGCCAGTAGTGTTAATAGCATATTAACACTAAATGGGTTATTTTAAAAATGAATTTCACCAAAAAATAACACCATAAAATCATGCCCTTACTGATAGAACATTTAATTAATTTTACAAGTTTGGAGAGTACAACATTGATTTTACATCAATGTCTTGATTTTACACATTTTAAAACTGTTGATGACAATATAAAACAGCAATTATTTATTCACCGTGATTTTTGCTATATGTAGTTTTTTTTACCTTCATGGTTTTTAGATTATCCACTGTTTTTTATGTGTGGCATCAACCCCTTAGAGTAGCGTGGATAATCGAGAGTCCACTGTAATAAACTTTTTCGAAAAAGTAAAAAGTTTTTAAAAAATGGTTTGAATTTTGAGTTGAAAATTACACAATTTTATTGAGGCTTCAGAAGTTTCACAGTTAGAATAACCATACATTTAAGGTTTCAAATAGTACTTCTAATGTACCTAATATGAGGGAATACCAAGTAATACTAAACTGTACAGTATTAAATAATTCTGTTTATACGTAATAAGAGAGACAAAAACTATAGTACCTATATACGTGGATAGTAAAGTAGGTTGCAGCACAGACATGTTATAACACATCTACAACATATTATTGTTTCCAACCAGAAGAAATTGTGTGTGTATTTGTTGTATTATGTTTGAACACATTTTTGTGGATAAATTGTGTACCTAATATTAATTTGAACAAACATTTCACGTAGTTCATTATGAAATTTTGTGATATCATTGTCTTTCGGACGTGTGTTTCAGACAGTGTTTGATGTGTAATACTTTTGGTTTTAGAATGGGCGTGGAGCTGACCACATATGCATCACTGGAAGACAGTTTTCTTAGTGATTGGTAGCCATCTTTTCTGCTAATGTGACATGTTACATCATGAAGAAGTGATATGCACTTGTGTGAGAAACGTAAGAGAATATGAAGGCTTCAATTATACTTCAATTGAAGTTTACTGAAAGATTGTTTTGTTATATTGCTGAAAACTTATACAATTTTGTATCCATTGCTTTAGGCGTTCTTGCTCATTAGCTATTTGTATTATGTGGATTGCTGTAAATATGTATTTGTGGGAAATTAAATTTCCTCATACTGTATTCTTTTGTTTGTTTTGTGATTGCTGCTGTATTTTTATTGTAAGGAAGTTAGTGATTGTACAGAAACACAAGTTGATTGAAGGTGATATTATAGATATAGGCTTTGTTAAATGTCCGACATTTCTTGAGTATAGGTACGTGCATATTAGTTAATGCTCAACTTAAACTTGGCAGTCTCTGATGAGCAGCTGCTTATCTCTTTGCTTCTGCTCCTGTGTCAAATGTTGGGACTAAATCCTCTCTAATAAGACCTTTGCTTGGTTGTGTCGTTAGTGGAAGGTATAATTGTTAAATAAGGCACTACCCAAGACTGCGTAGAATTGTTCATGTTCTGGCAATCCTCTGCGTTTGAATGGACTTCACGAGAAAAATAATATTGTGTAAAGTAAATACTTATGTAGTAGTGTATGGTTCAAAAAAGTTATCATCATACACTTTAAGAAAAATTAATATCCAAAATTTTACAGTACTAGTGTGTACATTTTTTTTTTTTTTTTGGAGGTATAATATTTTTTTCTGCAGATACTTCATTTGATTGTACCAGTACATGAAAATAATAAATTACATGGATACATACATTTTGGGTGGTAAGCTTTATTTTCCTCTATTAATTTTGTACATAACAAATCATTACAGAAATACAGGTTTACTGTTATGATTAATTAGTATTAGCAATGGTATAAATTAACTTGACCCATTATACGAGGCCATTAAGACAGCCATTAGGACAGCCATTAGTTCGCATATGTTGTTGGTAATTGCTTCCACTTTGTCTCCGTACAATTTGAGTTATCAGAACACCAGTTTTTGCAATTTAGATAGCGTCACTTGATCCCATTGTACTGCCGATATTGTTTAAAAATACAGTGCTGAACCAGTGTTTTATATAACAGCAAGGCAGTACTTAAAACTTTTTGTCGTAAAGCTTGTGTTGTAATAGAATGTACAGGTGTTAAAGTAAGTGTGGTACAATATAATTGGCTTGATGACTGATTTTTGGCCTACTTTTTGGTTGTAATAAATGTAGAACTATAACAGCAAACAGTTTACTTTCTTCATACATATTATTAAATTTATTAAAGTCTGGTGCAGCATTTTTAGTGATAAATTTTTGAGGTCTAACAGGCAACTGCTGATGGGTGCTAGCATGTTGCCTTCTTCTGGTTAAACCTGTCCAGTTTGTGCCTAAATGTTAGATTTTTTAACATGTAAATGTTCAGTAAGTTGAGAACATTCATGAAAATTGTGCAGTGTATAGTTTCGATATTTGATTATCATGGTACTGGGAAACTATTGTAAATTTTCGAGTCCTGTACTGTACCTGACAGCAGTACACATTAGAAGGGCTAATTATTATTGACCACTAAGTAGGTATTATGTAAACAGTTCTTTTTAAACCAGTAACTGAATGTTCAACCTTGCTTTGTGTATGTTAAGATTTCTGTAACTTAAATACCGTATTTTTCAGCATAATTTACGCCATTGCGTAATTTACTAAGTGGTATTTTCATGGCAGGAGATACAGATGTGCACGCAGGAACTTGTCCGGCGGCTGCTGGGCTGACGTGGCACTGGATTTTAAACAAGGGGAAGCGTGATGCGAGGCATGTGGAAGGGGAGGGAGGGAGGGGAGCAGATACCTTTTCAATTGGAGATGGGGAGGAAGGCTGGAAGGCACCGGCTAGCGAATGAGAGGAAGGAATGTGTAGCCACCCTCCCTTAAAGCAGCAACCACACGACTCTTCCCCCTTCCATCCCTCTCCTCCTCTACACACCTCTAGCACGCTCAACGGTACCTGCCAACTAGTGCACATATTTTTTTAATCTAAGATAGTACTTTGTAACGAGGAAGTACGGTAGTTATACTGCTGCATTTAAGCTAAAAGCAATATAATAAGCAGAAGGTAACTGTAATCGCGCTTCAGCTCGCCACTTTTCTGTTACTGAAGGCCACATAAGATATTGGCGGAAACAAAAAGATCAACTGGAAAATGCTAAGGCAAGCGCAAGATCATTACGGGGTCCCAAACAATGGAAATTTCCAAACATAGAAGAACGCTTGGTACACTACGTCCAAGATTGTAGGCGAAGTGGATATGCCATGTCAACAGAGATGCTTTAGTTCTACGAACGCAATATTGCAAGGAGACTAAAAAGTGTACAAAGTGTTTTTCTTCTATGTTACCATACATATTTCAGAATTTATTAATGTTATTTTTTGTCTTTGTTGCAATTTTTTAAACTTTCAGTAAAGTTAATTTACCATAATTCTTTAATTGATACATATTGCTGAATGCTGCGTGTGTAAATAATAAGTTCAACCCTTTGTCAGGAAGGACGTAGAGTGTGAAGTTAAAATTCCCGATACATAACAAGCTACCGGACATGGCCGTGTGCTCTGCACTGTTGCCAGGCCGGGCGGCCAGTCGGCCGGCCGATGCTTATCACTGTGCAACTGACTGCAAGCTGTAAGTACCTATGTGATCTTGGAATCAAACGTGACTGTAGCATCTGCTAACAGCAAAGTTTTTAATGTTGTGTACGAGTAGTTTTGTGTACGAGTAGTTTTCTTTTAGGATTATTTTTGAATCAATATCTTAATTTTTCCTAAACATAACCTCACTTGAAAAAAAAAATTATATTTCCGCGAATATTTTACGCACCCCAATTTTTCAGCTTAAAAAAACGGAATATAAACTACGTAAATTATGCGGAAAAATACGGTATACAGAGAGATTAATTCATACTGTATGTTGTAGTCAGGTAATAGTATTGTCGCAGAGTGCTTCAGGTTACCTGATTTATGGTTGCTTAAGGGGCTAACAAGTCCTACACAATGACGCACTGCTAACTGTGTGATGAAATGTGTACTGTTTGTACTATAAGAGACTGTCTTAAGTCATTGTACTGCTGTTCATTCAACATCAAGGAACCGTGTAAAAATTATGTTCCATATTTCCACAATTTTTGTATATTTAATTTAGAAATACCAAATATGATAAAGGCATGCATTGTTCTTTACTGTTCAGTCACATCCAATAAAAACTTTGTCGCCTTTCAAGTCGTGTTTATAGGCAAGTCGCTGATGAGAAGCGTCAACAAGGTTCAAATGGTTTGAGCTCAGCAGTTGTGTGGCACTTGTTGCTTTTCCCAGTGTCACCCTTGTTGTTTCCTTCCTCCTGGCCCTCAGGCACTGTTAAAAGGTCCAGGAAGACAACCACATAGGTTTTTTTGCAGCTTCTCTGTTTGAAAAAAAAAAAACCATAGTTTTTTTTTTCCAAGCCGACAGGTAGTATGGGTAAGAAACACGAAAAAGGTTGGAATGCTGATAGGTAGAAATGAATGTACCATACATTGAAGAAATTTCCACACCACAAGCATGAGAAACCCAAAGTAGAAGGTTTTGCAGCCAGCGCCTGACAGTCATCCTATGCTTCTGAAATAAAATTGTAATTTTTTTAGACAAAATTGATTCTAATGGAATGTTGGAAATACAGTAAGTCCTCAATTTATGTCTGGGTGTGGTTTCTGAAAACAGCGACGCAAATTGAAATGACATAATTTGAGTTAGACTTGCTGCCTGCAGCCTATAGCCAAACATTTTTGAAACACAAGAATGTTAACTCTGGCGCTCATGAACGGATTAACTGTATCGTGCAAGAGTCAATTATTGAGGTTTTTCTAAATTGGCAGCTACTTAAATTGAAAAATGAATACTCTGTCATTAGCGACGTTACGGTAATCCGAAATAACATAAAGCGGTATGACGTAAATTGAGGACTTACTGTATTTGTTTTGTTTTTTTTTTCTGCATAATTTCAAATGTAATATTTATATTAATTTTTTTTTTTATTATAACAATCAGAAGATAATTTTGGCAATGGAAAAGTCAGATTCACAGAGCAAAAACAACTGTTTATGCAGTTTTGTTGAAATGCAAAGGCAAAAGAAAGTAAACATTTGTTATTCCCTAACTGGTACAAATCACAGTGTTTGTGCTGTGTAAATGTCTGGGTCCCAGAGTTTGTTACAAACCGTATATTTCCAGCAGCATGCCAAGTGTATCATTTGTTGAATGAGGACTTGTTCGGGGAATTATGTGAGTCTATGGAGTAGCACTTCAGTACAAAATTAGTGACATTGTAATATGGAATGTAATTTTAAATATTAGGTATTACACGTTTGTAATTAGAAAATGTTTCCTTAGTAGCTGCAATGTGCAAAATGCAGTTCAGGCATTAAAAATTTTTGCGTCATGTTTTATAATACGTTATCACACACTTTGAAGTATGTAATTGCTTTGGCATACATACACATATTTTTCAGTATTATCCTTTTCTTTTTCAAGCAAGTAGCTGTTTAAATTATTTGAGGATTAAGTTAGTGAATTTTTGAGATGGATATGTGAACGTAGTCTTTTGTTTTAGCAAGATTTGTTCTGATTAGCTGTTTAGTATACATTATTTAACATTGTGTGGTACATGTGTATTAACCATCCATGAATAATGTATCACAACACTTGATAGTGATTCTTCAGTATGATTTTTTTTCTTTCATTGCAGAGTCTACATTTGAGGTACTATTATGTCAGCCCATGTGTGCTGTTTTATGATTTAGCCTTAAAGTCACTGCTTATCTTGGAACCCTGGTGAAGCATGGATAGGAATATACGTACACTTTAAATTATATTTGGTGAGGCTTGGAACCTGTAAAACCAACATACAAATACAAGTATTTTCCTTATTAAAAAAAACATTCAAAACCACTATCTTGTACATTTTTCTATACAGCTATATTCCTTAGCAACATTCGCCTCTTCTCAGCACAGAGAATAGGTTTTGTCAGAGAGCGATATCATTAATAATTTCTGTGCACCACCGAATATAATTTAACATGTAAATCCTTATCCCTGCATACAACCTGGCTTTCACGCAGCTCCCTTAAGTTGTAAGCATTTTTGAGGCAAAACCGTGAAACGAAAAAGTGAAAATTACAAGGGTTATTTATGTACATTACAGTACGTACCGTATTTTGGCGTATATAGGCCGCACATTTTTTTTTTACAAAAATTACACATAAAAATGTCGGGTGTGACCTATACACGCAACTCTTGATTTTTTTTTTCTTCTTGGAAAAAACACTTTTTGTCACAATAAAATACTGTAATGCCAAAGGCCCTGCATCATTAGAAAATATTCTTCAACGTACGAAAAATTTTGTGCATTTGCTACTGTCTACTTTTAATAAATGACCATGGAAACAGAACAAGTGATTGAACAACAGAGTAGTTGGCAAACCTCCGCATGCGATGTTGCAACAGTGTTACCACCCGCATGCAAAGTAAACAAACACAAACATTGATGAAAATAATATTTATATGTCTAGAACAAAAATAAATGATACACTTACCGGTATTTACAACATGAATCATAAATTGTGAACCCTCGGTAAGCTAACAAAAAGGTGTGCAGTAATTTTCTACATCACAGTTAGAAATTTTATTCTCTTTCACTCCCGTCATCATCTTCGTTGTCACCAACTTCGTCAACATCGTCGGCATCTTGGTCTCCCTCTTCCCCCACATTTTTTTATTAAAATTGACTATTTATGAAAAGGTGGGATTTAAGCATTAGGTGTTGGGCCTCCATCATTGTAACCAACCGTAACTAGTCTTGAATTGAGCCATTGAAATATTTAGCCTCGTCACTATTCTTCTTGCTCTAAACAAAAGCATTTCTATAATTACAAAATACAGTTGCACCAAATAGCAAGCACGTGGTGAAATAACTCCTCTTCAAGATCTGGATATTTGCATCTGTTCCCCTGTAAAGCAGCTATATTTTTAGGCGAAGTTTATAACATATTTTTGTCTTTACACCAATGTCAAACATTTTTTTCGTCAACACTGAATTTTCATCCTGCCGCGCAGATGAATTGAAGCGACGGCGAAGCAACAGCAGAGACTAGAAAGGTCACGCGCGCAAGGTCATGTTAGTCATGTGCATCTGTTACTGTGGCGTTGCCACATGTTACCTACCATACGTATACACTTGGACGCACAAATAAAAAAATATTTGGTGCTGCTTGTACACAAGATTTTTATTTTTCATATTTTTGAATACACCAAATCAATGGTGGTGCCTATACATGCCAAAATACTGTACATTGCATTTGTATGAAAAGTCGCTTATTTGGTGTAGGCTCTATTAGTATTGCAGAAATATACCTTAATTGTATATGATGTGTAATTCTATTTAAATGTATTGCAAATTTCATACATTTTGTGGTGTTTCCAACACAATAGTCTTCCTTTAATTTTTTTTTTTGTATAAGCATTAGATGATCTGTACATCACAGTTTGTCTTTGAAGTTGTATGTATTCTGATGTGTTAGCTAACTGTCATATTCACTTCGATTTCGTCAACAGATGCTTGGAATAGAATTTCTTAAACGTGTTGTAAACATTATGAAGTAACATGTGTTGAGTATCTTGAATTTGCAGAGTTCCACTAAACCATTTTTTTGCTACAATGCCTAATTGTTAACTGTTAATAAGGGTGTTGCTGATAATGTTAAATAAGAATTCAAATCCCGCTTATGTCAGTAGTTAAAAAAATTATCTCTTTATGTACATAGTGATTAATATTTTTCAACTTGATTTTCTTGTTTTTCTGACTTTAATAAACACTTGTGTATCAGCTTGATGATCTTGTCTAAATGTGGCAGTATTCTTCATAAACAAAAGATTGAATTAATATTCTGAGTGGTAGTTTTTTTTATTATTATTAATATAAAATATATTGAAAAACAGAAACTTGTCGTGACTTTTGGTCTGTGCATGTGTGTTGCCGTTTGAGGTGTACTGTAGTAATCTCTCTGTTTAACGACTCTCAAGGGACTGAAACAAATAGTCCTTAAATTGAGTTTTTAAACTGATTGATAAAAAAGTAAGTTGGGACTTCATATGGCACCAAAAAAATACAGTTGTTAAAGTGAAAGAATTGTTAAACTGAGAGATCACTGTATTATTATCTATTTTGGATAATTATGTTTACAGTATTGTAGATCTAGATGGGTTCATTTCCTATATATTTTGTAAATGATACCGTACTGAGAAGGCTGTGTGTGTGCGGACTAGCTGGATGCCAGTAAGGATATTGACTGCATGTATTTTGTAACGTGCCTTTGTAATGAAGGCTTATTAATTTGTGATACTGAGTGTGTGTTACGGTAGTTATGCATTGCTAGTTATGTGCCATGCATCAGGGACTTTTTTTATCCAAGAGAATTTTTCCAAGTCATATTTTTCGCTATGTAAATTTTGGAGAATGTCAAGACAGTTACTGCTGTGATTACATGTAAGTATATGTGAACCTATGAGTGTGTATTTGAGATGTTGGTTCTGAACTAACATGGAGTTGTATTTGGGTGGATAATAAATAATTTTATGCAAAAGTTAAGTTTTATAGTTGTTTGTCTCAGTTTTGTAGAGTACGTAGCAGCTGTCCTGCTTTACCTTCGCATTTATTATGACTGGAAGGAGATTACTGTATACTTTGTAGTATTCTGTATTTCAAGATGTATTTAAAATACATGTTACAGCAAATGCACATGCATCTTGTCAGTCCTAACATCTCACAGTGCTTGTACACTGCTAATCTTTTTAGCATGGTTTTCAAATTTTTAGTGCCTCAACAAAAATTACTGCTGCACGCAGTTCCAAGCATGGAATCAGAATAGTTTTTTAAGGAAACTACAGTACTTTTTATGAACACTTATCTCTCGTATTACTTTAGGTAATGAAACAACCACATGGCCACATTCGTGAGTCCTCAGCAATGTTTTTAGTAATTAATTACATTGAGTTTCCTAAACTATAGTAGAATTAATCTTGACTTGATTCATTTTGCTGTCGAGTACGCTGTGATAGTTAGAATTTTTTTCTAAATTTGGCTGCCCTTTTCGATTTTATTGTCTTGTTGCTAAATGATTGCTGTGATGTTTGTTTTTGAGCATTTCTGTAGTGTTGTATGGACAGAAGATAAATATACAAATGTCAATGACAATTTCCAAAGAATTAAAGTTTTGAGGTTAAACTTTGAAACTAATGTTTCAGTGGTTAAACGAAAGCTTGAAGGGCAGATTAAAATTATTTTACGTAGGATAATTATTTCAGTTTTGTCCACATGTGTAGATGTTATGTGTTGTGTCTGTAAATACAACAGTTCAGTAAAATAAAAATATGCATGTGACGTCCATTACGTAAAGGAATATGAGAACCGATGATTTAGGTTTTAAACACTGGCGGTGGATGCATATTCGGTTTGGTTCTTATACTCCATCCACTCTAAGGTTGCAGCAGAAATAAAAATTTCTAACAAAATAAATCAAATAAATTTAATTATATCTTGACTCCTTACATTGTGGTTATGCCGTGACACAGTTACCTTGTATTTTTCCAATATTTCAAATAAAATTTATGCTCAGCAAAAATTTTACTGTCATTCATTTGACTGAATTAGCTGCAACCTTAGAATGGATGGAGTATAGAAGAATCAATAAATGATTGTCTCATCACTAGTGTCGAGAAATTTGCGGATACAGACTGCACCATGTGAATTAAGTTACCAAAACTAAGCAGAACATTACCTAAAAAGTCATCAGCCGCTTAGTTTATAAGATAGTATGTCCAAAACGTTTATGAACAAAAATATAGGGAAGTTTAACAGTACCATGTCATTTTTCTTGGAAACAAAAGTGCATGTTGACTTTATATTGAGTATTTTCCTCTTAGTTTATGTTATATCATATGTTGCTGTCCGTATCCATGAATGACGTTACCCTTCACTTCCACTTCGCTGTTTATTTTTAGCTTTAATGAAACACCTCGTAAACTAGTTTTTTAAATTAGTAGTTTTTACATCAAATTCATGTGGCGTTGTCTGTATCTGTGAATTACCCTGCATCTCTGATCCATTTTCATCCTGTCGTGGAGTTTTTTGAGTTGAGATTGTACTGTTCCCATTTCAGAAATCTTGAATCCTACATTCACATGAATATGAATGTTGAATCCAAAGAATCCTATTCTCCTGTTATGCTTAGTTTCTGTAATGGGTTCCAACTCAGCGTACATGGCTATTGGGTATTACCCAATAAGTGGCTTCCTGTTTTATTGTAACTGTGTTATGATGTTTTAAATTTTGCTTATGGACAAGCATTATTTTGTTGGGCCAGGTTAATTTTTGTGCTTTAGCTTGTCTATTTGCTGTTGTATGGATCAAGGTTTTATACTGTTTATTATTACTTCTATAAGGTGTATTTAAATTACTTAAGCGTGTAAACAGAGATTCACAAGTACTTTCAAAATGTTACTTCTGGGTAGGAGAACATAACACAAATAAGGGCGACATTTTTCACGTGGTCGCGACATCGCTGGCCAAGCCAGCTTCCTCAGGCGGCGAATGATACACGCAGCAGCATGGCTGCAATCACGTGAGAAATGTGTCATTCATCTGTGTTTTAATGTTCTATCTGGAAGTACGATTCTGTAAATACTTGTGCAACTCTAGCTATATGTTTTAGTAAGTAGTAGCCTAGCTGCTGTTTTCCACCTTCTCTAAATTTAAATTGGGTTATATGAATAGCTGTAAATAGGCTGCTGGGTCAACAAAGTACATAATATAAAAGACAGATGTACAAGTATGTACAGATGATATTTGTAAGCAGGTACACACATATGAAAGAACGTCACATTTTTGTGGAAGTGCAGTCACAACATTTCGCCAGTGTCAAACTGGCTTCCTCAGTCGGCAAGTCGACTTTATTACTCTTTATGGATACAATGTAGGTACTTTTAATCGTATTGGTTTTTAGGGCATGGTTTCTGTTTTTGTAATGATGTTCTGAGGCCAATTTTATTTGCAATGTTTTTTAACGTTCTGATATCTGCTAATTTTTAGCTTTGTCTATATCAAATGCTAGTAGTGCCAAGTTGTCTGTGAAACCAAGGTACTGTAGTTTGTTTTGATTTTTCAACCTATTTTTATGTTTTTAAAGGGCGGGTGCCAAGGTGTCGCCCAGTTCTGTTTTTCATCAGTTGGACATCACTTGTGGTACCAGAATCTTAGAAAAATGTTGGACATGTCGGTTTTTAACTTTGCTCCAGTGAAAAATAAAGTTCATGGTTTTGCAGGAAGCTACTTAACTAGATCCTATATTCGTACAACACAGGTACAGTATCATGGAAGAGCAAGGCTACAATACAGCATAACTTCCAGTTGCGTCTTCTCGTACAATTGTTCACAAACTTCATCAGTGGATAAATTTACATATACGTTTTGGATTAGCACTCTTTCAACTCCCATAAATATCTCAATAAATCAATGGATGGAGATGCACACACCATAGATGTAGAATAAGCCACTCTGATGCATCTGAAATTCTGCTATTAATAGGGTTCCTTGATTTTGATGAAAAGATTTTGCACCAGTTTCTTTCAATGCCTTGCCTGCACATCTGCAGTTCTACTTCATAGCTTTTGGTAGCGGGTCTTTGTGCATAGACGTCTTATGTGACTCTGTTAATCAGTGTCAGGTGTCAATGATTTGCAGAGTTGCTGAGAATTAAAAACGTCCAAACACTGACTTTGACGTAAAGCTGCAGATGTGCACTTGAACCTCTCACCTTCTCCACCTCAAAAAACCAAATACTTTACAGTTTTTAAAGCCGGGTATTTGAATAAAAGTGTCTAAAATAAGTGGGTTCACGTACGTGCAATAATGTTATATTTTATGTAGCTTCATAATTTCTGTTCCAGTTGAGAAACTTGCACAATTATAATTTGCGTTTGACAAAATTTAAAAAAATCATATGTAATGGTAAGATTTATATTTAAATTGCATAATTGTTAGCAGCAGCACAGTCCAAGCACGGGAAGGGAAACTGATCACAACAGTACCAAATCTGCCGGGTAAACACAAATTGCACACAGCTTCGTCATTCATGGTTCATATTCCATATAAGATTATGCATTTTTTTTTTTACAAAACTAATACTGTTGCAACAATAAATATTTTTTACTGCTAAGTAGCCTTGTAGCTAAAACTGTTTACGTTAAACAGCTGTAGCATAAAAAAGGAGCTAGCACTGATATTCTTTATGGTAAAGTTCTAACGCAAATAAAATTTTTCTAAAAGAGATGCTGTCGCAACACTAGCAGCAGAATACTTAAGTTCCAACTCCACTGTGGACTTGGATCTGGTGCACCGGTTGTATTTGGTAGAAACAGTTCCATCCCTGCAGGGACACGAAGCTGCTAGTGGCCGAGTGCACACAACTCGCCTTCCCCTCTCAACCCCCCTCCTTCACACTTATTACTATTATTCTATGTGCATTACAACTTTACCCCCCTCCTGCCTCTTTGAGTTATCCATGATCATGTGTCAATATTCATCCTTCCCTTTGTCTGTTGCCCATCCTTCACACGCAATTGTTCAATTTCAGGTCCGCTGTGGGACTGCAGCGCCGGTTGGATTTGGTCTATATACCCCACGTACTTGGTTCCACCCGGCTGTTGGGACAGGAGACACGAAACATAGTGTCCACCACTTCCCCCCTTTTATTTTTAAATATTCACCACATTGGTGCCAAAATGTGTGGAATTTTAAGTTGTGCATTTATTTATTTATCTATTTATTTATTCATTTATTTATTTCAGCTTCCAAAATACACACAACGGAGTGTGTTGGAGTTATCATTGCGTTTACAGAGTACAAGTACAGAAGGTAATGGTGAACCAGCATAATGGTAAAAATACAATATAAGGTTAGAATTTGTGGGATTTTGCATGGAATGAATGCTACAGTGGAATTTGTGTGTTATGCTCAATATGGAAAACAAAGTATATAATTTTTTTATTTATGTGTGTAATATCATGCACGAGACCTTTTACGCATCATAGTTGAAAAATTTTAAGTGCATGTTTAAATGTGAAAATTATGACATCTTTAAACATTGTTTCACTTCATGTTTTAATTTCCGTTAAATATTGGTGTAAACTCACTTTGTCAAGTTGCTGGTGTGGAATGTATTGACAACATGAACATGTTTGTTTTTCGGTGAGTTTTTCACTGTGTGTGGCATTGTGTGGAATTGGTTGCGGTGCTGGTGTCTGTGGATTTTGAGAAGGTTCATGTGACAACACTGCATTCACTACTACTACTTACTACTACTACTACCACCTACTACTACTACTACTACCACCTACTACTACTACTACTACTACCACCACTACCATTACTGCTTTTCTTGTCTGGTACAACCTCAGTTTTTTAAACAAGGTAACATATTTAATCAATACCCATATTATTCAGTTCTATACCATTTTTTTTTACCTGTGATATATTATAACAAAGGTTGCAAAACTGTCGCATTGTAAACTCATTTTAGACTTTGTGCTATTAATAATGAATAAACAACCAAACAGTTTCCTTCCTTTCGATTTTCTTTCCACCAGTGTGTCACCTGATCATTCATGATTCAACGCTGAGGTCTGAGTGGATCCTCATTTTTTCTAAGAAACTTCTCAGCATGTTTGTATTATGTGCATTTACGAAAATAACAAACACTTCAAACTGTGTGAATGGTAGTTTCAAAACATCATGTTAATTAGAAAAATAATTTCGGAGCCCCTCAAAATGGCTAAAAAAAATAAAAAAATTAAAATTAAAAAAAATTTAAAAAAAAAGTCTTTTTCAACATATATTGTAACGAGTCGGCGTTGGACGGGGTCGCCTGGTGGTGCGCGCCGCCTTCCCCTCCCTCTGCTTCACTATCACGCGACGAGTCAGTAGACAACTCCCCATCTCCTTTCCCCCTTCTTCCCGCCCCTGGCGACGCGGGCCACTCGCGCCTAGCGTTCTGAATGGATGGGCACCTGTCGGTCATCCGGGACAAAGCTCGGAAGTAACTGAATGTTCCCGCAACGTCTAGAATGTTCAGCTTACATCAACCAGTAGTAGCTGTGCTTTGTGAGACATTTGTATAGGGCTATAGAATCTTATGTGGTTGGAGGACAGATTTACGAGAGGTATGTTATTAATTATACACTTGAGTAGTAAACTAGGTTTCAAGGAAGATTACATGTTAATATTTGTAAGTGTTAAATTAAGAAGGGCGATTCCTTAGTGGTGTATACTTAATGTAGAGTGTTGTAATTAAATTAAGAATTCTAATTTAATTACTCTATTTAAGCATCTAAGCCCTCCATCCCAAACGGACCTGGCTGCGCTCAGGACAGTAAAGTTGTTACAATGTCTAAACGACTACTCAGTTATAGACTTTACTTAAAACATTTCACCAGTATAAACAGGGACGTCATTTGCCCCCTCCCCCTGGATATAGAATTTTATGTGTATAAATATATTTGTAGTATTTTTAAATTTAAATAATACTAACTTAAGCACATAAAACTGAAGTTTTATTATTAAAGCATCTAATTTATACTTGCTTAATAAATAAGAAAGATGCAACAAGGTCACTGTCGCCGGAAAACAAAATCTTGCGCCCCCCCCCCCTTCCCCTAGAAAACCTGAAATGACACCGCTGAATATAAAGATGGGATCATCACTGAAAGTGTCAGTCAGGCGAGTGATCTACGATACCACTGCATGCCGTTTCAGTGTCTTGCTGTAGAGGTGATACCGCACCAGATGAGCCGGTCAACTTGTATCGTCTTTGGTCAAATTGGCCTGGGCGCCGTGCCTCACTCACACAAACATATGGCCACGAGGCGGGCGCCTTAAGATAGCGTGGTACATAATTCAACGCTAAAACCATTAATCTATAACTGTATGTTCTTGAAACCAATTTGCGAAAATTAAACAATATCAATCCTAGACAATAGTTTTAGCCAACGTTTCAAACAAAATTGTTTTCAGTGTCGTTACCTTCTGAGGTACAGCCTCTGACGCCGGAACTTCGCGCATTTAACTGCGACGCAAGAGATAGCGCGTAACGGATTACGGGATTAGTAATTTTGGATAAATATTTGTCATTAAGCTGGCAATATGCCGTTATCTAGGATTTTCATTTAGTATTTTATCCATATTGGCTTCGAAAAAAGCGTAGAAATGAATTGATGTTTTCAGTGTTTATCTACCACACACTCTTAGGCATAGCCACCCAGTTGGCAGCGATCCAAGCAGCTATTGTTTAAATGCGTTCGTCAGCTAACTATATAATTAAGAAATTCGGAAAGTTTAATTTTTGTAATCATAAAGTGGCGGCCAATTGTTTGATATTGTGTTAATTTTATATTTTGTTTCAATAAAAGTAAGAGCATTGTATGTGCAGAGCAATGTTCAAGTCTATGTTTAGCTTTCAGTCGCCTCTTCAGCGAGAACGTTCGTTTCGTCTCCGTTGAATTTTTGTCGTGTTCAGTCGCTCTTTGCCGTGCCTTCAGTACGAACAGGTGCGTCACGTACCTTGCTGCCAATCAACTTCCTCTTCTCGCCATCTGGCAACACTTTCATATAAACAAAGCAGAGCAGAGCTTTCATGAGTTTCATGTAATGTATTCCAACGACTACATAGCGCTGCTCCTGATCCTGGCCTTGAACGCTCAAAAGCGACGGAGCTATAAGGTCGACCTTGAAGCTAGCATCAAATGCAGCGTCACCTCAACGAGTCCAGCACTGAACTAGCGTGCAAGGTTCCCGCCGAACTTTTCGTACGTTGACACAATGGGCCCACATGGAATATTTTCGTAGAAAAAAACCAGTTTACGAACACACTGCAACTCATTTGAAGCGTGGTGTAGACGGGCGCCTTAAAACTGAGGTGTACATTTTGACAGTTCTCAGGGTGTATAACCATTTACGTTATGCAATGTGAGTCACAATGTATTTTATATTTTTCTCAAGTATTGACAGTTCTTTTTTATATTCTACCGATTTAGTGCCGTAAGCTATCACTTACATGGCGAACATTTTAAGTTTCTGAGGCTCTTTTCAAAAATTATATATGAATCGCGAAAAAAGTTTTGATGGCCTTTCTTTACTTGCTCATAGTTTTCTCCTCTTCCTCCCTTTCTCAAATGGTGCGCTGTTTGACACGAGGAACGCGCCAACAGCTAGAACGTCTGGCGAATGACGGTTGCTATTAGTGCGACGTTGCCAGCTCGTCTTGTAGCATTGTGCCAACCGTAGCTGAGCCCACCGGAAATAAAATCTGTATTATAAACTTCTTCAAAATAAGTTTTAGAAACTCTTTAGCCACAACTAGGCTACTATGGTTTGCATATCGCGTTTTCGAAAATTCACCGGTGTACACCGAACGTTCGTAGATTACCGTTATACTCTCAACCGCGGTTCTATCGATCTATGTATCCACCGGTTCAACCGGCCTGAAATGTCGGTGGATCTGGTAGATGTCCATCGGAACATTAGGGGGCGAATTTTAGATCACAATGTTGCGAAAAACTTTCAAAATCACTTGAATATTGAAAATTGTGTGTATTTTAAAATACGTACTTACAGCAAAAAAAAAAAAACACAATTTCTTATTAAATATAAATTTCAATTTTAAACTATAATTGCTATTACATATCCCACCAGAGTGTTCAGTTTGAATTCCTATTCGGTGTAATGTTAAATAACGCGAGTAGATTCATCCTATTTTATTCGTAACGGATAATTATATTTTTAAAAACCTTCAACAAGATGTTCGATAATGGCCTCAACCTGTGTACACCGGTGTTTCAACCACTAATGGATTCATATGTGAATTTCTGAAATGAATAAATAGTCATCGTTCATCACTTCCTATATTGCAACTGGATGAAGTCGTCAATAATCTGAAAAAAGAAGAAGAAAAGCGGGAGAAAGAGACCTCACATATACACTGTTATACAAGTATGAAATTTAATGTTTATGATTTAAGTACTCTTCTACTGAATACGCAAGTGTGTTCGGCCAACGTAGGAATAATCAAAAGTTGATTTTATTGGTTAAATTTTAACAAAATCATATTGTAGAAGTTGTTATAATGTGTAAATGTAGTGTTACGGTCTTCGTACTCGTGTAACTTTTTTTTATAACGTTGCTCTAAACTTGTAAAGTTGGGTTGTGGCAGATGATAGAGCAAAATTTAAATTCAAGCGTTTATAAGATACGACCCAAAAGAAGTTTACTTGCGAACATAAAATGTTTAAACCTAACACGATCAACTCTTGATCCATTCCCTGTTAACCCTGCCCACGAGCAATTTGTTACTTCACGCATATTTTAATATAGGAAGATGTATATAAATACACCTGAAAAATTGTTGTAAGTATTCATGCAAGATCATAGTGTAAGTGTATTCGGTTTCGTTATTAATTTGTAACTTTTAAACTATAACTAGCAATATAGGGATGCGTAAAAATTACGCTACACTTATCGGACAGTTGGTGCTCTGTCGTATCGAAAAAGGTACATTTTACTTGCAAGCATTTACTGTTGCTTTGTTACCATATAAATATGTATGTGTATTTATGATATATTGTTTAGGACAGGAAAAGATACTATAATTTAAATATTCAAGCAATTGATATTTCAGGAATTGTATCTTTGGCTGGCTGGAACATCGACACAGAATAGCGATCAAAATTCCTCTCGTTGGCTAATCGGGAGATAACCGACGCCATCCTAATTTTTTTGAATAGTTTTGTAAATACCCAGCCCAGTAGTAAGTTAGGGAAGCCAGGGTATTAAAGAAGAGACTCTGCGGCTTCTATTTTCTAATTAATTTTAGTGATCAAGATAGCGTCGGTGCCACCAAGGGACGCCTTCAGTTAATAAAAGGTCGTGAGTAACAGAAATAATGACTTTAGCAGCAAGAACTTTATTCAATTTGTGTTATTTGATCCTGCATGAACAGAAATGAAATTCGATTTGTACTTTTGACTTTAGAATTTGTAATTTTGGTATGGAATCGGCGATCGTTTTTGACTTGTTTTTCCTCTGCTTTCGGAATCATAATCTCAGTAGTCCTGGGATAAATGCCTTTTTTTTTTTTTTTTTTTTTTGTTCTACAGATGTTTACCTAGTTACCTAGCCGGAGCAATATAACTAATTTTAAGTACCTACTAGTTGTGTAGTATATTGGTGACGCCAGTCCATTTATTTTAAAAGCATTTCTGCTGCTCATTTAACTAAGATGTTTTGCAAACATTATTTTATTTTTATTTCTGTGCCAAAGAGATTTATTTTAGGTTAACTTGGATGTGCTAATAGCTTCATTTTCTGGTCTCATTAGGTCAGCACATTCCAGATTTCTTCCTTTACCAGTTTTCATAAATAAAATAATAATTTAACTAGTTAGTCATTTAATATCTAGTACACAAAACTTTCTTAATAAATACTAAAACACACACATGTAGGGTATATCCTTTCTCGGGGTATATACTATAATATCGGTTACAACGCTTCACCCTAGCCTCTATAGACGCAAGTCACTAGATTGTCGTGCAATCTGCTCGCCCACAACTCACCTCTATAATACATTCAGGACCCTAACGTTTCATGACATAACATTAAATATAAATGTATACCTTTTAAAAAATTCTGCGCCGATATTTTTTACATAAAAAGGCCCATAATAACACTCATTTTCGCCATTTTCGATATGCAACGTAAAAATAAACTTATTTTTGATACACGTAAGTAACGTTCTTTGAATACTATTCCAAAGCAGTTTTCGAATAATGCTGTAACGGCCGAAGCTGTGCACACTGTTCAGCGCCAAACACCCAAAAAGAGGGTGTTTATATATTTTCTGTCGCTAAAAGTAACAATGCATTATTACAGACCGAGCAACTGAAGAGAGAAATTTATCTGAAACTTTGTCCTAGTTTAAACCCATCCAAACAAACAGCATTCAAAATGGCGTCTGCCCGTCACCGATGATGGCCATGGTGCGTGGCGCAGAATACAAACTCAGGAGGAATATTCCGCCTTCCTCGCTGGCTACGTGTTGCTAGGCACGTCTCTTACAATACAGATGCGGCGTCTGCTGAAAGCTGGCCCAAGAGTTCGGTACGTAGGAGAAACACGTGGTTACATGTCTCTCACGTGCTGCGGGCGAGTCTTTGTCGGCTGTACTGTCTCCAACTCCCCCCCCCCCCCAGGCTAACAACGCGGGCGGATCCAGCTCCTAATCCTGGCCGGCTGGAGCGGTCTATGCGTTAATATTTAGTGGACCAAGTAGCACAATGAGTAGTGCTGTAGCGTGGTAGGAAAATTATTTTTTCTTGTATAACTATTAAAAATTATTCCAATCCGTTTATCTATTAATAGAAGAAACTCTTCAAATGATGTCCCTATGGTTTAAAAAAATGCCGTCCGCTTTTTAAAAATGTGATTCCCAAGCTACTCAAATGTGCTAAAAATGGCATTTTCACGTTGCTGTAGCAGAGAAAATATCAATCGTATTCGTAAAACTAACGCATAGAAACTTGCGTTGGACTTTACTACATACTTTCCACAAATAAAGAACAGGGTCATCGCTTGAAGTCCCATTGAAAGACAGATTCTACGAAAACACTGCACGCTAGTCCTTCGCGACTAGAGGCGATGAGATGTTCGACAGACGTGTTATGTTCGACTACCGCCTTCCACGTTTCCGTGCCTCAAACGTAAATAGAAAACTACCGGTCACTAACTCTTAACGTACGTACGTAAAGTTTTTGGGGTTGGATTCAGAACACCAAAGAATCTACAGTAGACATGTCCAAAATTTGTTTTTGTCAGTAAAATATTTTGGAAATAAATTATTAATAATTAACAACTAAATATATAAAATAATTCACGGCAAAAAAGAGAACTTATTAAAATAAGCACTATTAAAATTAGGCTACATTTAGTTTTAAGTTCTTACGGGCGTTTTTGAGATGGATTCACAACCACCACTTACGTGCGAAGTAGAAAGTTGTGTAAGTCTGTTACGAAATCGGCATTTTCATATTGGCGTACTTTAAATGTGCTAACCGGATGTATGTGAAACTCATATTGCGACCTGCACTGAACTTAGTTGCAGACTTTCCACCAATAAAACTACATGGTCACCGCTTGATATCCCATAGTAAAAACTGTTAGGCGGGAAGCTTGCACGCTATTTCAGCGCTTCGATCGATGCGGCATTTGATGCGCGTTTCGAGGTCGCCCTTATATCATTTCTGAGCCTTTGACTCGCAGGTAGGCGGCGCCATTTAAGTATGGCTTAGGGCGGGAAGGATAGATGTAACATCTAACAGTGTTCCGTCCCCTGACTACGTCTATGTATGAGGCGCTAGTAGGAATGTCGGGCAGAGGTGGAGAGTGTCGTGCAAGGTCGGTACTTGAGATGCGAGGTGGCCAGCCGCGTGTGGATGGATGGATGCTGGGTTCCTGGAAGTGACCTCCGTGTCTGGCCGCACGTAACCCCCGTGTGCGTCCAGCGACCTTGCGCATGCGCGTTGCCACGTTCCACCAGCAGCCGCCCCTTGACCTTGTATTACGTCGTTACAACGACAAACGCATAGACCCTAATTTTCGCGAAAAGAATTTTGCCCCAGGTTGTGTCAGTGCCTTGCGTGCACATCTGCAATCGTGCTTCATGTTTATTGGCAGCTTAGTGATTTGCCAGTAGAATCCCAAGGCTCGTGACAGCTAAACTATCCAATCGCTGACCTCGAAGAAGAACTAGAGATGTGCACGTAAGGCATCTAAACGAAGTGGGGCAAAATTATTTTCGCGAAAAACAGGGGTCCCTAACTAAGGTTATGACATTACACGTCTGTGATTTGCCAGTTAAACCCCAAGAGAAGTGTGAGTTAAAACATCCAGTCACTACGGACATGAAAAATTCGCGTACTGTTTTGGGTACAGGCTGGAATTCAAACAACTGTAAATTAGTATCACTTTCGCAATAGTCCATTAAAACACTTGAAACCTGGAAGGTCCTAAGTCACTTATGAATAAGTATTAAAAGCAGCTAAGTGCAGGCCCAATCATGCGGTATTACTGTATTACACAGTAACCAATGAGCAGCTGCTGTCTGCTTGATGATAACAGGAATATAGTTGTAGGCTAGCATACAAGCCAGCAGTGGCGGCTCGAGGGTTGTCGGGGCCGCGGTGGCCGAGGGGTCAGACCTCTCGCCTCCCACCAATGCGATCCGGGTTCGATTCCCGGCGGGGTCGGTCCCCGGACTTTCGCATAAGGGGAATCGTGCCGGAAGATGCCGCTGGTCGGCGGCTTTTCTCGGGGATCTCCCGTTTCCCCCGCCCATTCATTCCGGCGCTGCTCCATACTAACATCATGTCACCCCTCACCCGCGTTGTTGACCAAAATTTCTTCTCTCTCTTCTCTAGGGCTGTCGGCAGGTAGGGCGCAAGTTGCTGAGAACTCGTGTGAATGCGGCGCCGTATACCAATAAACATGAAATATCAACTGGTTACGGGTCGGTAATAAGCGGCACCTACATGCCAGCATGTCAGTGGCTGTAGCGTCAATTACCGCACAACTACACATATTTGTCTGCAACTTGTGTCCTTCCTGCCAAAACTACATACGAGCTGCCTCTGCAGGTCAGTGAACTCGCGAATTTTTTAGTCTCCACCAATCACTGACAGTGAAGCAGAATTGCAGATATGCATAGCAAGCTGGCGCAGAATTCCTTTCACGAAAATCAGATGTCACCATTCATGATGATTGTTGCACGGCGCTCGTCGAGAGTGTACAGTTCCACCTACGTAGGCTTGCGGCCCTGCCTGGCAACCAACGAGCCGCCTGACGTCAAATGGGGGAAGGGCATGGCCGCGAGCCGGCCTGCGTCCGCGTGATGACGTCTGCCGCTGTACGCGCGCGCATCTCGATGAGGGCCGGGTGACGCGCCTGTGAACTACTACGCCCCTAGCGTCCTCACAGTAATGGCGCCGGCCTTCATGGCCAGACACTCCCTCCCATGTCTCCGCGTCTGTACCGCGACCACCATTAGGCGCTTATGTACACTTGGTAGTATTGGTCACGTGACTGGATCTACTCAGTCGTTGGATATTTAAGAGGAGTCTTCGCCGGTGTCGAATTTCCGCCTTTGACGCGTGGGAACAGTGTAGCGATAAGAGTCAGTGTCCCACGCTTGACGAGGAGCATATCGCCGCTATTAGCAGCAACAAACTGGCGTGCAAGGTTTTCCTTGTAGTCTTTTTCCTACGGGACTTTAAGCGGTGACTACAAAATTTTGCTTTTGAAAAGTATGAAGTAAAGGCCCAAGAGTGCCTCTCGCTTTGCATTTTACGAATTCTGGTAATATTTTCGGAGCTAAAGCAGTCTAAAAAAACATTTTTAGCCATTTTGAAAGGCCCGAAAATCATGTTTATAGCAAGCGTGGCAGTTCTTCGTGGTCAATAACATTTTTTTAACTCTCAGTATTTTGGGGTTCTACCAACAAATCACGAACGCGTGGTATCGCAGTTACTTTGTTCAGAGTGGCACAGTCAAATGAGTGATGTTTCTACACAAAGACACGCTGCCATAATAACCATGAAGCAGATCTTCAATTGTTAGACCAGAAGAATTCGCGGGTTCGCTGACCTGTGGACTAGCTTCCAAGAATATACGTGCACTCAAGCAGTTTGTTGGCTGCTCGTTGAAACAGTGAAGTGGGCCTGCATTTTGTTGCATTATTATTTGCTCATCGACTTCAAGGAGATGTGAAATAAGTCAACGGCTAATTGTGAAAGTGGCACGAACTTACAGTTACTGGAATTCTAGCTTGTGCCTAAAAGGAAACGCGAATTTTTCAGGTCCCTAGCAACTGTGCAGGTAAGACATTGAAACAAGTTCATGCAGACTTTTTTTCGCGAACACCAGGCGTCTCTAGTTATTGATAGAAACCCCCTGTTTTTTGCGGCGAAAAGAATTTTGCCCCACTTAGTTTCGGTGCCTTACGTGCACATCTGCAGTTCTGCCTCGTGGTCAGTGATTGGATATTTTAACTGTGACGAGCCTCGGGATTCTACTGTCAAATCACAGACGTGCGAAGTTGTAGGAACGTTATTGTAACTGGCTCAGTCAAATGAGATACGGCTCTTCACATAAACACGCTGTCAATAACCATGAATTAGAGATGATGGTTTATCGCGGGAAAACTTGACTATTTGCTAGGCTTCAACGTACGTTCAGTTTATCAAAATATTACTGGCTTTTCCTTGTACGTGAAGCTACTACCCTATTTGACTAAGCCAATAAGAATACCGCTATTTTAATATTTGATGCACGTTATTGGTCTATAGACAGCTACGTTGTGTCAGTGTTTTCAAGGCTATGTTGGCACAAAACATTTTCGCGATATACCATCATCTCTAACATGAATCATAATTGCAGATGTGTACGAAAAAGACACTGAAACAAAGTTGGGGCAAAACATTTTTCGAGAAAAATAAGTGTCCCTAGTTATTGTTTATTCCACGCAAGTGACCCCGTCTGAATGCTGAACTATATATGGTCCTGTTCCATGTAAGCTTTAATTTCCGTGTTCTTAATAAATCGCCAGGCGTCGTCGTGTGCGCAACGGCAGTGCCCCAAGGAACCAGTCTCTAGACCAAGGTCGCCCGCGGTGCTGCCGCCGACGTTCTTCGCAGAAGAGACGCGTATAACAAGAACTAACACTTCGGCAGAACGGATTATAATTACACGCTTACAGGATGCGGAGCGAACACGCTCGCTCGAAGCAAAGTAGATTTCACTCGGCTGTGCAAGGAACTTAGCGTGCAAGATTTGAGAGTGATGATAGAAGCGACCGTGTGGCCCAAAGTTGATCAAAGATCCGAGCACAGACTAAATAGTAATACAGACGTGAAATGACGTATGGCGGCTTATTTGGTAAGGGCGAACTTTTCCGCTTATTGGCTGCCCAAGGATGAAGATATAGGCAATACGGGTTAAATTGATTTATCTTGAAAGCCTAGTTATTTTTATATTTTCACATAAACTGTATTCTACTGTCACTTCTTATATGGACAAAAAAGCCTCAGTATTAATCAAAGTGTATATACATTGTATCATACTAAGCTTAATTCTACTAAGTCAGAAAGATCATAGTTAAAAGTTTGGCACAGGGGAAATGTCTGCCGCTTGAGCGTTGGTATCGGTAATGGGTGCAAACCGACCAATCACAGAGCTTTCCAGAATTTTAAGTTACATAAAGTTGATAATCCAAAACGCGAAATTGGTTTATTTTTACTCTAAAATCAAGTTAAACTATTTCTGTCATTTCCAAGCCTATTTAAAATTAATTTTACAACAGTTTCTTATATTTCTGGTCCACGCACGATTGCAGCGAAACTAGTGGCATAAATTTTCCCTGTGCCAAACTCTCTCATAAGAAAATACATTTTCTTTCCAACTTGTAGTAGAATTAACCTTAATCGTACTCAAAAGTTAACGTCTGCGAAATTACAATTGTGAAAATTCACTCGCTAAAGTAGGGTAGGTTTTCTCAGTCACATGACCAGGTTTTGTCGGTTACCAGAATTCGATAACCGCCTGTAATGCTATTCGAGGATTTAAATTGGAGGAATACAAAAAAGGCTACGTATTATGTACATGGTAAATATTTTACCACATCCACATTGCATTTTTTACACGTATGATATTTATATTTAAATATAATATTAGTTTTAATAGTTGACCAAGATGCCATCACTTCAGATTTCGAACACTGGTAAACTTACCAAGGGTAAAATTTCAAAAACAAAAAACTAGAAATTTCGGCTGACCTACCCTACCCTTCTGAATTTTTAAGTACATGATTTTTTAAAAATATTTTTATAGACAGGTTGGTATTCAAATGTTCTCACTTTATCGCGAACGTCCTATAC
>PNEQ01084726.1:26067-37959 GCA_003012365.1 Medauroidea extradentata
TCGTGGGGTTTTACACGCAAATCACAGACGTGTGGTGTTACAGTAACCTTATTGTGATTGGTACAGTCAAATGAGAAACGTCACAGTTCAAAGGCACGCTGCCAATATCTATGAAGCAGAACTGCAGACATGCACATAAGGTACTGGAACAAAGTGGGGCAAAATTCTTTTCGCGAAAAGTTCATGTCTCTACTCATGTTATAAATATTGAAATATTAGCGATATGTGATACACGTATCCTTAATAACTTCAAACCATAGATGTAATCAAGATGGCGTGCGCCCGAGAGAACGAGAGTGTGCAGCGAGTGAACAGTTTCGTTCTCTCGCTGTACTCTCGATCTCTCGCACTCTCGCCAACGAATTGAGAGTATTAATTAAGGTACTGGAACAAAGTGGGGCAAAATTCTTTTCGCGAAAAGTTCATGTCTCTACCTATACCACAGTGGCGGATTTAAGGAGGGGCGGAGGGGGCGATCACTCCCCTCTAAGAACCTGTTGTGTGTTTTTCTCGGGGATCTCCCGTTTCCCCCTCCCATACATTCTGACGCTGCTACATACTCACATCATGTCACCTCTCACCAGCGCTTAAGATCTCGATGTTAAGCGCTGATCAAAATATATTCATATTCATTTGAATTGGCTCGTACTAACGAAATTACTAAACCACCAGGTGGAATACTGACTGAGAAAATCTCTGTATAGCCAGTACAATAGACATGTGTGTCTACTTGCACTCGCGTGGGAACTAAACGAGACTAATCACGCATTGGCCTGTTCAAACCAACCTTACTTAACGCCTACAACATCTCATCAGAACGCATCGCCTGCGACGATCTCAAGCAACGTACATTCGCTTTCCTCCATATGGAGAGGCGCGAAGACATCCGCAGGAAAAAAAATTGCGCATTCATTGACCTGTTAGGCTATCCTTAGCGCCATTAACTTTTGGCAACAAATAATTCCCCCCAGTTGATTTCAGTAGCTTACGTTCACATCTGCAGTTCTATTTCATGGTCAGTAATCGGATATTTTAACTCTCACGAGTCTTGGGATTCTTCCGGCAAATCATAGATTTGTGGTGTTGCAGGAACGTTACTGTAATTGGCTCAGAAAGATAAGATACGGTTCTTTAAATAGACACTATGCCAATAACCATGAAGCAGAACTGCAGGTGTGCACATAAGGCATAGAAATAAAGTGGTGCTAAAACATTTTCGCGAAAACTTCCTGTCCTTGAAAATAATTCCAAGATCAATTGTTTGACACGATGCCACAGTTATTTGAATTCTATTTTGTGCCCAAAAATAAAACACGAATTTTTCACGTCACTAGCAACAACTTGAGAAAATGTTTTGTAACGCTACCATAATAGTGTCACAGAATATTTAGGAATACAGAAGTGAAATAGTCGGCAGGAAGGCGAACTCAGTCACATACGCCAGCAAAATGGCTTCCCTGGCCAGCAACATGGCGGAAACACCTACTGCCAATCAGCGTGAGGCAGCTGCTCTGCTAGTCGGCAGCCAGGCCAATAGGAAACCTGTAGTAACATGCAAGAGCCAAACAGACACGGGGCTGGAGTCTACAGCCTCGGGCAGCCAATAAGCGGCCAAGTTCGCCTATATCAAATGAGCCGCCACGTCATTTCACGTCTGTATTACTATTTAGTCTGTGATAGTGTGTCGTAGTTTAAATTGAAATACTAGACGTTTTCTTTGTGCTGCATGCAGTTGATAACGTTTCAGACGTTCAACATTATTAGTAAGACTACAAAAACCTCAACAATTCAACTAATGCCTTTTCAGTATGTCTAGAATTCTTAGTTCGTCAACTTCTGTGAAACCTGTGGCCATTCCAAATTTTTTCTTATACTAAAAAAATTGGCCAATTTTATTGGTAGCTCACGGTAAAAAAATCACCAGGAACGTACAAAATTCGCGTTTCTTTCTAACAACAAACTAGATTGCAAGCTGTTACAAGTTTGCCCGATGTCTCATTGGCCGGCAATGTCGTGACCTGCCTCAGAGGTCATTTCTAGTCAGTTGTTCGGCCAAATGCAGAGTAACCAAAATCCTGTAAACTGTTTACACGCGTAATTGTCAACACACACATTCTCGAGGCCAATGAACTCACAGACTGTACTCGGCTATATACACCACCAAATAATAACACGAATTGTGCATGCTTCTAATAATCACCTTTTAAGGATATGCAGGTTTCTGTAGTCTACGGTCGTAGAAGAAGCTTGACCCCCTTGTTGTTTGGCTGCAGTTCACCAAGTTACCGAGAATGTTCTGCATCTTTGACGCTGCAGTTAGGGCGGTCAGGCTCAAACTCCGCCCACTTTATTCTAGTATTTACATTATAAAGTAAATAAGGATTGCTGGAGCCATGCTTTAGGATCGTGAGCGAAGGAAGTATTTCATAAATATATTTCGGTATCTGCTTTGTTTTCTGTCAACCAAACTTTTTTTTTCTTAAGAATAATGCCAACATCATAATGTTCCTTGAACCTACATATTAGATTTTTTTTGAAAAATTGTTTTCTCTGTATTGTAAATAGCTTTTATTTACAAATGTATTTGTATAAATTTTTTAGTTCTGGAGTAACTAGTAACACTGAAGATATATTCAAAACGAATCGTACATCAATATATCTAGCTGAGGCAATACTACAATCACGCTTAGACCTAGTCATTATCAGGGTTTATCTGCAAAAAATTCGGTAAATATGTTTATGGTATTTGCTGCCATATTGCGGAAATAGTTTGGGATATCCTCTGTAAAGAATAATGCCTCCTGCCTATTCAGCCTTGTCTCCTGAAACCTCTTGTTGCAAGCTGGTGCATCGGTACGACAAATGCCTCAATCTGCATGGTGATTATGTGGAAAAATAGAGTAAAGATGTACGATTCTTTTGACATTAAAATAATGTCTAATTCACTCCCTTTTTTTATTACAGCCAATCGGAGGTTGAAAAAATAGTAACCCTCGTAGTTAGAGGCACGATTATTTCGCGTATTGATTCTAGGTCAGGTTGAACGTCAATAACATATACTTCACTCCCCCTTCTGTGATTAGACGAGAGCGGTTTTAACACACATTTGACGACTGCAAGCCAGTTATAAATAAGGGAACAAGTCGTGGGAGATATCACATGCTACATGTTTGTACTGTTAGAAGCCAATGGATATTCGGCTTCAGCCGGTAAAGGTATAGAACTGAGAAGTCTATGCTGTTGTCAGATGAATACGCGAAATACTCGTGCCTCTAGGTCATCAGCAACTCTACAATGGAACTTTCAATCATTGGATAGAAGCTGTCTCCGCGACACACCGCGAAACTGTGGCCCAACAGGAGACGTAGAACAATACTACACACACATTAGATTCTAGTCTAATACCAGAAAGATAAAGTGACTTTCGGACGTTCCTATGAAAAAGGAAACCTTTTCACATCGTGTTACATTTCGTGTACAGCTGCCGTCGCCAGTGCCAGTTGGTGTTTATGAACTCAAAGAGACAAAGCATAACTTTCTTTTCGAACCATAACAGTCCATTTATCATGGTGTACAGTTGCGCGTACGAAAATCACAAAAATACGAGTAAATAATTCCAAGCTGTGTACAAGATGTCATTTAAATGTGTGAAGAAGTTTTTGGTACCCCGTAAATCGGGGTTACTTTGAATCTGCAAAGTAACATGTGTCGCTCAGTACAGTAGATTCGAGGTCATTCGGTGAAGACAGATAAAGGGTGTCTAGTCGCATCATAGGCGTATCCAGAAATTTTTCCGGGGGGGGGTGGGGAGGTGGGGGGAGAGAGCTGATGAGTATTAGTACAGTCACTAGTAGTACATCGTTCGCAGGGTACAGAGAAAGGATAGTAAAATAAAGAAGTGTATAAACTATTAACGGAAACTGAACCATATATATATATATATATATATATATATATATATATATATATATATATATATATATATATATACTGTACACACATTTGCAGTAGATTAACACCATAAACATATATATTGTGTCACGATGTAATTTAAATTGTTACAAATAAACTCAGTAAATT
This sequence comes from Medauroidea extradentata, assembly GCA_003012365.1. Taxonomy (NCBI): domain Eukaryota; kingdom Metazoa; phylum Arthropoda; class Insecta; order Phasmatodea; family Phasmatidae; genus Medauroidea; species Medauroidea extradentata. Next base: position 30,148 of record PNEQ01084726.1, read on the forward strand.
GGACATTAGTTTAGCTTTTCACCAAAACATTATATTATACTAATCAGATAACACAGTACAATCATTTCACTATACTACTACACACTATACTATGTCTCAAGTCAATTAAATGTCCATTCAAATCCAAACATATATGGCAAACCTCAGCCACATGACGAAAATAATTTTAATGTTAAAAAGGTAAGGTAAATTGTCGAAAATACTAATAAATTTTAAACACTCAAATAACTACTATAGAGTATACGAATTTAAAAATGCCATTATTCCAATAGACATTTAACCAAAAAAAAAAAAACAGAATATCATACATCAAAGCACAAAATTAAGTTTTCGTGCTTTACCACAGTTCACAAACTTACTGATCACAGCCTCGTCAGAAATGTGAATATCTCTATGAATGGAAAGCAGAGCAAGTCCTTCAAGACGCGATTCTGAAACAGTGCTCCTTAAATAAGTTTTTAGTCTCCTTAGAGTAGAAAAACCTCGTTCTGCTGTTGCAGTAGAAACTGGAATCACAACCAGTATTATAATCATTTCATGAACGTTTGGATAAACATCTGGATGTGACTCGCACAAAGCAACTATTGCAGTAGCAGGTCTTGCACTTTCATTAACAGCTGTCCATTTTGTCTATTAGTTTGCATGAAGTATCTCTAGCTTTTTCCCAACATAACACAACATAACCTAACCTCACAACCACCCCCAACCTAACCTTACATAACAACATAAACAAATCCAACCAAAACCAACCTAACAAAACATAACATAACCTAACCCAACCTAACCTAACCCAACCCAATCTAAACTAACACAACCTAACCTAACCCAACCTAACCTAACCTAACCCAACTTAACCTAACCAAACCTTACCAAACCTAATCCAAGCTAACCTAACCCAACCTAACCTAACCCTTAACTTAAACCTAAACCTAACCTAACCCAACCCAACCTAACCAAACCCAAGGTAACCAAACCCAAGGTAACTTAACCCAAGGTAACCTAACCCAACCTAAAACCAACCTAACCTAACCCAATCTAAACTCATACCAACTTCACCTACCCTTGCTTGCACTAAGTTACACATAGTGTACAAAGGGTCACATTGTGCACAAAGTAACACTTTCTAGAACTATGTTACACCTTCCTGCACTAAATTGCACTTTCTTGCACTAAGTTGCACTTTCGTACACTAAGTTGCACTTTCGTACACTAAGTTGCACTTTCGTACACTAAGTTGCACTTTCGTACACTAAGTTGCACTTTCGTACATTAAGTTGCACTTTCGTACACTAAGTTGCACTTTCGTACACTAAGTTGCACTTTCGTACACTAAGTTGCACTTTCGTACACTAAGTTGCACTTTCTTGCACTAAGCTGCACTTTCTTGCACTAAGCTGCACTTTCTTGCATTAAGTTGCACTTTCTTGCACTAAGTTGCACTTTCACAAAGAATTACTAGTTTGCACCACACCTAACATAACCTAATAAAACCTTCAATTATCCAACCTAACCTAATCCAACCCAACATAATCCAACCCAGCCTTATCAAAGCCAACCTAACATAACTCAACCTAACCCAACCTAACCTAACCCAACATAACCTAACCTAACCCAACCTAACCTAACTCAACCTAACCTAACCCAATCTAAACACATATCAACTTCACCTACCCTTGCTTGCACTAAGTTGCACATAGTGTACAAGGGGTCACATTGTGCACTAAGCTACACTTTCTAGAACTAAGTTACACTTTCCTGCACTTAATTACACTTTCGTACACTAAGTTGTACTTTATTGCACTAAGTTGCAATTTATTGCACTAAGTTGCACTTTCACTAAGAATTACTAGTTTGCACACAACATTATAAAACTTAACATAACCTAACCCAACCTAACCTAACCCAACCTAACCTAAACCAACCTAACCTAAACCAACCTAACCTAAACCAACCTAACCCAACCTAACCCAACCTAATCAAAACCAAGCTAACATAACTTAATCTAACCTAACCTAACCTTAACCCTAACCCTAACCTACTCCAACCTAACCTACTCCAACCCAACCTAATTCAACCCAACCTCATCAAAGCCAACCTAACCCAACCTAACCTAACCCAAACTAACCTAATGCAAGCTAACCTAACAAAAACTAGCTTAACCCAACCTAACCTAACCCTTAACCTGAACTTAACCTAAAATAACCCAACCTAACCTAACCTAACCGTATCCAACCAAACTAACTCAACCCAACCTAACCCAATCTAAACATATACCAACTTCACATACCCTTGCTTGCACTAAGTTGCACATTGTGTACAAGTGCCACATTGTGCACTAAGCTACAATTTCTAGAACTAAGTTACACCTTCCTGCACTAAATTACACTTTCGTACATTAAGTTGCACTTCCTTCCACTGAGTTGCACTTCCTTCCACTAAGTTGCACTTTCTTGCACTAAGTTGCACTTTCTTGCACTAAGTTGCACTTTCTTGCACTAAGTTGCACTTTCTTGCACTAAGTTGCACTTTCTTGCACTAAGTTGCACTTTCTTGCACTAAGTTGCACTTTCTTGCACTAAGTTGCACATTCTTGCACTAAGTTGCACTAAGTTGCACTTTCTTGCACTAACTTGAACTATAATGAACCACCTTGCTTTGAAATACCCTAACTTGCACTAAGTGGCACTGACTTTCTCTTAGTCGCATTATCTTGCACCAAATGGCACTATCTAACACCAAGATGCACTATCTTGTACCAAAATGTACTAACTGGTAATAAGTAGCATCAGATTGCAACTATTTCTAGCTTGCATCATATCTAACCCAGTGTAACCTAATCAATCCCAGTCTAAACTTACGCAACCTAACCTCTCCTAACACTACCTAAACCAACCTTACCTAACCAAACCCAACTTAACATATCCTAACCCAACCTAGTTATCCTGAATCAACTTCTACCTAGTGAACCAACTGCACTAAGTTCCACATTCTTGCACTGAGTTGCACTTAGTTTCACTATCTTGCTTTAAGTATCACTATATCGCATTATGTTGCACTAGCTTGCACTAAATATTGCTAGCTTTCATCCACTCTAACCCAACATTACCTTACCCAACCTAACTTAACACCACCTAACCTAACCAAACTTAGTTACATCAGTCCTAATGCAAATAGCCTTCACGGCATACTGAAGAATAAAGTCTAAGATTTAGTGTTTAGTGACACACACTGAGCGAAGTGGAGCAATTGTAAAACTCTTGTATTTATAATCGCAAGGGCCCAGGTTCGAATTCAGGTCAGGCTATTCTGATATAATTCAGCTCTGCTGATTATCGAGATAACTCCAGTGGTGGATTTAAGGGACGGAGGAGGGGGTGACCGCCCCCCTTAAGAACATGTTGTATGTTTTTTAGTGAAGTAAATTGTACAAATAAATATTTGCAAATAATATTTAACCATGCACAAGTACTCACAAATGACTTAATATAAGCACCAATATAACATGTACATTTTACATGATCATAACTGCAAAATTCAATATTGTTAAACAACATTTTCGCCTCTCTCAAGCTCCGTTTTACGTAAGAGAGGCTCGTTCTTGCTCGAAAAGCGCTCTGTACTGTGAGGATATATTTTCGGTTTTTTTATTTTGTCTAACGTCCTTTTCGACATGTTCTCAGTAGGAGGGCGAGTGGTCAGGTCGAAGAGAGACTGGTCAGAGCAGGGTCCTGTCATAAATAACAGCCCATAGACGTGAGCAGAATTGGGAAAGGGGGGGAGGGTGTCTCTACACACTGGCAGTCACTAGTGTGCAGTGAAAGAGTGATGGTTTGAAATATATTTATTTTGAAGTTTTTGCGTTATGTTTAAATGTTGAATACTACCTAGGAAGATAGAGAAAGTAACCTGTTGACATATTTTTAGTAAACTGCAGAAACGTGAAGCAACAGGATACGGCGATGCTGATACAATGACACAGGTTCGATTTTATTGGGTTCTTTATACCGTGAAAGCAGTTTAAGATCGTTCTAGCGTCAAAAATTCAAAAATTTAATTTGTGCGAAATAGCGTTAATTTATTAGTTAGTATTATAGTATTATGTTACTAGTCACTATGTTATCCACTCAAGAAAAATATTTTAGCGTGGATAGTTTTCCCATAACTACACGTCAAAATCAAAATGTCGACGTTACGAAAACATATCCCAGCGAAACCTTCATGAATGACAGTAGCTAAATAATTAACACTGAACTTTAATTAATTTCGCGGTTTGTATGCTTACAGCTATAAAAATGCAAAACAACAAATTTTTGTATTTAAAAAATCTGAAGTAAAGGATTTTTACAAGACTTTCAGAAATGTCTTAAAAATACATTATTTTTTATTCTTGTGTCGATAAATTTGAGCGAGTAGCCACTGGCTCGTGATGACTTATTTCAGTATGAACGCTTTAGTTTCAACAAGTCTGTTGGTTTTCGTGGGCGTATGTTCTCGTGACAAGAGGCTTTTGAATGAGTGAAGAGATTTTGACCAGTACTTAACAACTAGGTATTTTGTGCTTGTGATGGGTGAAATGATATAAGTATGCCGTAACACCGGAATGAAGGGGCAGGGTAACTGGAAGACCCCCGAAAAAAAAATCGTGGACCAGCAGAACAAAATTTATTGCAAAATTTACCAGGTCGCACCTATCTTTTGTGAGGTCTGGTAGGTTATGATTTCCAATGTGGTTTTTAAGAATAGCATCACAGAATGTAGTGTATCTGTAGTATGTAATAAACACGTCTAGTTTCTAGATTCAAAATGTTTTGTACAAATTAGTTATCATTCATTAAAATTAGAGTACGTTTTTCAAGAGCTAACACAACAAAAAACATTCGTCTATGCAGGATCTAAAAATTGTACTTAATTTGCGGCGACCTAAAGTTCTGTGGTGTACAGTATGTGGAGTAACAAGAAGTCGGCAAGTTCAGTTTAAACCAGATAGCAAGCTCTCACTGTCCTCCTGTGGCATTATCGTTATTATGCAAGATTTGTCGGTTTTGCACTTGATGATTATACGCCCGCTAGTCTCAGCAATATGTAGCTAAAATACGTTGAAGGTTACCCTGGTGTCGTAAGCGGTTTGCCGCCCTAACTTGTGACGCTTTACAATACTTCTAAATATCCGGTCCGAATACCGCAACTCTTAGGCGTCCCGACGCATAAATTGAAAACGCCCGACGGTATCAGCTGGTCCGTCGATCTCTTGGTTATAATATCATCTCTGTAAACGTGTCCGGCGCCTGAACTGGCTCCCTGGGGCACCCCGGTCCGTCGTTATCTGCGTCTCAATGCCGTCTTCCGCGGCTCGAAAACATCTGTCCCAAAATCTGTCAACGACCTAGCCATGCTCTTGTCTGGCGCCAACCTCCCTGTCGCTAGCCCTGCAGGCGTTGGTTCAGTTGGACCAATTAGGAGACAGCTTCCGAAAGATGGCCCCGCCCCTCAAGGACACTTTTAACATACTTCCACTGCCGCATTTGATACATAATTTAATTCAGCTGCGCACTTTGACAAATACCCTACATTTATTTTAATTAACTCCTAAAATTCCTCACATTCTAATTATTGTTAACTATTAAATATTTGTATCTTATATACAATAGGCTAGCTTTCCTCCCCTCTCGTCCAGCTGCTAGGGGGGCTACATGAGTGTGGGTAGGGGAAGATGAGAAGGCCCAGACACTTGCACCTGTTGTTTCCACAAAGATAAATTATTTACATGTCTGTTTTTACGCTTTTGGTTCGTGGTGTGGGTATATATACTTCTTAAGGCATTCAGTACCCCCCTTCCCTAAGAAAAAGGCTTAAATCCGCCACCGCTATACCAGTCATGTTTATGTTTAGCTCTTGCGTTTTACGGCAGGTTTTCTACAACTAGCCTGGTTGCCGGCTTACAGGGCAGTTACCTTACACTGATTGGCCGTAGGCATCTCCGCCATGTTGCTGGTCAGGGAAGCCATTTTGCTGGCGTGTGTGAGTGTGTTCGCCGTCCTGTCAGGTTTTCACTTCTATATTCCTAAATATTCTGTGATTCATAGTTGAATGACGTACTAACATAGTCGTCGCTGTGCTTAAGGGCGCGTTACACCTCAGTTTTCAACGTATTTTTTTATTTTTATATTTGTACCAGATATTTTTTTTCTTATTTTCGACATAAATTGTGACAAAATCTTCCTCTTCAAAAATACAAAAAAAAAAAAAAAAAATACATTTTTGTGTTTAAAAAAACAAAAATTTTTTAAATTTGGTTTTAAATTTTAGCATTTTTTTATTAAATACGGAAATATTTAATTTTTTGTTTTTATATGTGTCATTTTATAGCCTACAACATCATTATACACTGTGAATTTTTTTCTGTTTGGTATGTCAGTTGGTTTTAGTGGCGTACATAAATCCGTAAAGTCCAAATTTTGACGTTTACGACTCATTACGCGAAAACTATGAGAGATACAACAATTTTCGAAGAGGAAGATTTGTCACAATTTATGTCTAAAATAAGAAAAAAATCTCTGGTACGAATATAAAAATAAAAAAAGACGTTGAAAACTGAGGTGACCGCACCCTTGAGGCTCGGTTACGGTCGCCATAACGAATTTTACAATTTTCCCGCTTTTTTGGAATTCTGAAGAGAAAAATGTTAAATCGGTGACTATACCGCAAATTCTATTTACTTTGAGCTACAATACAAGCATAGCAACAGTGCCTCTGTATAGTTGGGTCGCAATTTGTCTAGCAAAATATGAATATAAAAAAATCTGCCACACACATTGCGGCGTAACTGTATGTTAACATCTAAATCGCAAGATCTGTACTGTAGCGAGATGCAAATATAATTTAAGGCATAATCGCTACGCAAATTGACATCACGTAAGAGCCGGTGGGAATTGACCTCACTTATTGTTTCGGACTCCTGTTTTTCGCGAAAAGAAATTTGCCCCACTTTGTTTCAGTGCCTTTTACATGATGGTTAGAGATGGGGAAATTTCGCGAATTCAAGTCCCGACCATTTGTCTACTAGCTGCTACTCAGTGGAACAGCGGACAATGAATGAACATACCGGGCTTGAATATGCAAATATGTATTTGATTCTAACATGTAATTCGCGAAATTTCACCGTCTCTAGTGATGGTATATCGCGAAAATGTTTTGTGCCAACGTACTCTTGAAAACGCTGTAGTTAATTGCAACACATATGATTGGATGATGTACAACGCAACACAGGCATCAAATACTACAATAGCGGGATACTTATTGGCTCAGTCAAACAGAGCAACAGATCCAAGTACAAGCTAAAGCCAGTCATCTTCTGGTAAGCTGAACGTGCGTTGAAACCCAGCAAACAGTCAAGTTTTCCCGCGAAAAACCATCATCTCTATAAATTTGTGACAAAACAGCGTAGAGATTCTTCGATATGAAAATTATCTTGAGTAAAATAATATTTTAAATAAATCACTGCTAAACTATCGCCCATGGTCTTAAGCCGATACAAAATTAACGACGCGGAAGGTTCGCCTACGAAAAGAACACACGTTTCTATTCGTCTGTAGTTTATAAAATGCAGCACGGTTATTAAAAACACGAGTTTCGGGACTTTCAAATGGCAAATAGCAGGTTTCCCAGACTGTTGTATTCATAAACACAACCCGCATACGTAAGACACAAAGGTAAGTAAAGTAAGAGGGGTTGTACGTCTCGTCGACAGAGAAGTAGAGACATGAACTTTTCGCGAAAAGAATTTTGCCCCACTTTGTTCCAGTGCCGTATGTA
>PNEQ01084726.1:38059-66130 GCA_003012365.1 Medauroidea extradentata
ACGTTTCTCATTTGACTGTACCAATCACAATAAGGTTACTGTAACACCACACGTCTGTGATTTGCGTGTAAAACCCCACGACACACGAATGTCAAAACATCCAATCTCTGACCGTGAAGCAAGTCTGCAGACGTGCACACAAGTCACTGACACAAAGTGAGGCAAATTTCTTTTCGCGAAAAGTTCATGTCTCTACAGAGAAGTCATTAGCGACGGCGTCACGGTCGTAGAAGAACAGGTCTGGACACTCGCCTATCTACCAACGTATTTTGCTTGACCCCCTTGTTGTTTGGCTGTAGTTCGTCAAGTTACCGAGAATAGTGTGTTTTATTGGCGCTGTAATCCGGGCGGTCGGACTCAAACTCCGCCCACTTTTTTTCCATTGTTTAATTTGTAAAGTAAATTAAGATTGCTGGAGCCTTTTCTTAAATTTGTGAGCGTAGGAAGTAGTTCATAAATTGATAAAAAATACGTTTTGATAAATTGTTTTGTCTTAGTGGGCGGAGTTTGAGTCCGACCGCCGTAACATCAGCGCCAATAAAACACAATATTCTCGGTAACTTGACGAACTACAGCCAAACAACAAGGGGGTCAAATATCCAGGCGAGTGTCCAGACCTGTTCTTCTACGACCGTGGACAGCGTCACACATCTTGGTACGACGACAGGAGCTGGGAGGAGTCGGTCATGGCTTTAATTAAAGAACCATCCCAGAATTAGCCTGAAGCTATTTCGGGAAGCCATGGAAAACCGAAATCAGGATGGGCGGAGTCGGGGATCCTCCCAAATGCTAGTCCAACGTGTTGCGTGGCTCGGTGACAGTCAAATAAACGTACTATTTATAACTACCTAGCAAAATACAACATGCACAGTGTTTTGTAAAATACGTCGCCACCATGCGTGTTGGCGATATTCCGCTGTCCATAACCCCAGCTCGAGTATAACAGTTAGTGCACAAGTAGGCCCGGCGGGTTGGGTTGTATTCAGTGACTGGGCACCCAGGACGCTTTCTTACGGCTGGAACTTCTAATTAATAGAACAGTTATCAATTAAAAAGTTATGCTGTGGGAGCTTGTAGGGCAATATACTAATAGGCAGAGCTCGAGAATCCACAAACGAGCAATCCACAATTTGTTTTCATTTGAGTCTTAAAAGTGTATCACAAAAGTATTTCTGCTCCAACTTGTGTACCTATGCAGTTTCGCCTCTTTTTTATTGGCAGCGTGTCTTTGTGGAAAGACGTTTCTCGTTTGACTGTACCAATCAGAATGAGGTTACTGCGATACCACATGTCTGTGATTTGCAGCAAGACGTTAAGACACGTGACAGTTAAAACCGTCCAATCACTTACCATAAAACATAGATGCAGTCGTACACACGAGGCACTGAAACAAAATAGTGCAAAAATGTTCTCAAAATAGCTGTTCCTAATGATAAGCCGTAATATTGTATTTTAAAAATACACTGAATTTAGATTTTAAAATTTAATTTTGTTAATTATTTTGTGAGCTCTCACAATAGCCCTGCTAAATTTATATTTTCAGCGAATTCGTAACTTTCCGCGCGTAGCGGCTAACGAAGTGAAATGTCTAACCTCTCTGAACACATCACTTGATGTTTGAGCGTTAAGGGCGTGGTTCACATCAGTTTTCAACGTCTTTATTTAATTTTATATTTGTACCAGATATTTTTTCTCATTTAAGATATAAATTGTGACTAAATCTTCGTCTAAGGAAACTTGTGTATCTCTCATAGTTTTTGCGTAATGAGTCGTAAACGTCAAAATTTGCACTTTACGGTTTTTGTGTACGCCACTAAAACCAACTGACATACTAAACCGAAAAAATTCACAGTGTATAACAATGTTGTAGGCTATTATTTGACATATATAAAAACAAAAAAAAAAAAAGAGATTTTATATTTAATAAAAATGCTGAAATTTGAAATGAAAATTTAAAAATTTCAACAATTTTTTAAAAATGTTTTTGTTTTTGGTTTTTATATGTGTAAAATCATAGCCTACAACTTTGTTATACACTGTGCACTCCAAACTGTCACTAAATAATAACGTAAAATTTAAAGGTCTCTGGCAACTGCTAATACAATTATTTATTTATTGGTTAATTTGTGGCTTTTCGGTTATTAATAGTGTTGTTACAAATGATCCCGGCGAGTCTCTTGATATTCTGAAAGATAAAATTGAATACAGGTAAAGTTAGATTTTAAAAAAAAAAAATCTTTAGAACAAATTAGTCAACTTTGCTTTTTTGCTTGCAATTTTACCTAGTTATTAGAATGTACTTAATAGAAGTATGTACGAATGTATTCGAATATTTATGTTAATATGACACGCTACGCATGCATATACACGAATGCACAGAGTTGTTATGCTAACGTTAAATTTTACGTTAAAATATTTTCATTCCTGTGAATCCCTTTCTACTAGCTCTGAGCTAGTAGCCAATGAACACTTGGCTGGAAATTCATAACGCATAGGACAGTGGAATCTAACATGCAGGTTATTGAACTTGTGTTGTTTTCCTGTCCGTAGTCTAGCTCTCTCGTGTGAGAGTAAGACTAATTACCCACAGTGTGTAAATACTGTAATGTGACCTTCGTCATTGACGTAAGTGCGGGCTGAAATATTACCTACGAAATGCCGCTAGCTTGCAACTTAATAATGTGCTAATGTTTGCTGTGCTGTTAATGAACTTGATTACAGAGAATACGACACGGAGAAATATCTACCAAGGTGATCTAAACCGACTATATGTTTTCTTTCCCAGTCTCTCTTTCCTTATTTCTCTCTGTCAATATTGCTTAAAAAGATGTTCACCGACTTTTGCGTAGCCTGGTGAAATATAAGATTTATCCGTTATCCTGAAAAAATTTTTAAACTTCATAGCCTATACTAGCACTCTTCAAGTCTTCAATATTAGTGCAATGCTGCTATGTCGCTCAGTATAGATGAATTTGAGCAATAAAATATGTTTAGTAGGTCGGTCCTACGAACATGTACACGGCTATCATTAACATTTAATTGGGTTTGTAAATGTGGCATACTTTTAATAGAGTTGTGGAACTGAGAAATGAAATTCACGGATTAGAAAAAGCAAAAATTAGGAAGTTTTCCCGACGCCATCCAAAAGTTTAATGTTTGCTTCGTTGATTACTTAACAGACATACGAACGATAGTCAATTCTGCCTTTAACTTGTGTAGTATTTCACTATCATTATCTGTCACAGCATCTCTCTCTCTCTCTTTTTCTCTACTAATGTAGTCCGCAGTGGTGGGAAGTAAATACGATCATCGACTCATACCGCGTTTTCGGAAATTCACCGGTGGTTGATACATCGATGTACACCGGTTGAGGTCATTACAAGACGTCGGGTTGACTTTATTTTTAATTTTCCGTTACGAATGGAATTGGATGAATCTACTCGTATTATTTAACACTATACCGCGATATAAATCCAAACTTTGTACTTTGGTAGCGTATGTAACAGTAAACCTAGTTTACAATTGAAATTTACAAGTTGAATTTAATAATTTATCTACTTTTCCAGGAAGTGGATATTTTAAAATACAAACAATTTTCTATGCAAAAAATACGGTAAGTTTAATTTCCTTGACATCACATTCCACAATTAAGTACGTTCCTTCAAACGTTTTTTTGGGAGATTGTGTTACAAAATTCACCGGTGGAAGTTCCGGTACACATCAATTAAACTCACCTGATTTTTAGGTCTGTCAAACCGGTGGATTCAAGAAATATTTTTAATTTTCATTTTTACACTTAGAATTTTTTATTAAATACAAAAATATTTTATTTTTGTTTTTGTTTGTGTCAAGTTATAGCCTACAACATTGTTATACACTGTGAATATTTTCAGTTTGATATGTCAGTTGGTTTTAGTGGCGTGCATAAAACCGTAAAGTGTAAATTTTTACGTTTACGACTTACAACGCAAAAACTATGAGAGATACACAGATTTCCTAAGAGAAATATTTAATCACAATTTGTGTCTAAAATAATAAGATAATATCTGGCACAAGTATAAAAATAAAAAAAGACGTTGATAACTGATGTGAATCGTACATTTAACTTTAAAACTTCCGTTGTATATAACGAACTCTAATGAGACATTATACACGTGTGTAGGCGCTTCGCACGGTAATAACACAAGCTTGGCAGTGACCCCTGCCACACTAGGACTACAAACACCTGCTATAACCAGCACACACGACGTGCATATGATTGGTGCTGTATGTTAAAACAATCCAAGCACTGACAATGAAGTGAAGCTGCAGCTGTGCCATAGCCGTCTTTAATAGAAGGCCGCGGTCTTAGATCTGGCAACACCGTCAGGAAGGGTCATTTTGACATTTATTTTAGCTTTCCGAAGACAATGACTCTACATGATTCGTTATTGTGCCATACATACTGGCGAATCAGGCGAAGCCATTGCCGTTAGCGAGCCAAGTGTTAAAATGACCCTTCCTGACAGGGTTGCCAGATCTAAGGCCTCGGCCTTCTACTAACGACGGCTATGACAGTACTCGTAAATACCCCGATAAAAAACCCCAGAATGTGTTTCATGCAGAGCTTATGTGTTCATTATTTACGAAAACTACATAATCGGCTTGGAATAAAAAGTCAATGACTTCCGTGTAGTAATTGTAAAGGTAACGTTCTAGAAGTGTCTCAAATCACATGTTTGATTAGCCGTAGGTCACAGTGGAATAAATCGATAGGCAGTAGCAGCAATCATACGTTGAGTACCGTAGTTTTTTATACGAGTTGGAATGAGGAAAATCATCACGAGGTAGAAAGCTAGAGTGTATATGTGGTCAAGGTGGTCGAGATAGCGGAGGGCGAACTCTCCAACTACTGCACTCAAGGCCTTTACATTTAACGGTGTGCCTAGCACTCGTAACTTTCAGCGAATCATCCATGATTTGTGTATGGCTTTTATATGCTGGAAGTTCAAAAACTCAATGCCAAATTGATAAGGAAGTTGAAGGAGACTACTACACATACATTTGGCCGAACAACCATGTGTCGGAAACAAATAGTTTACGAGTAATGGGTATTCAGAGGTATTTGGTGTGATGCAGAAGAGGACGACGGTAATTATTGTTTACGGTACTTGATTTATTGAGTAATGTCACAATAAACGTTCAAAATTAGCAGCATTTACCTCCGCGCAGAGCCGGTATCGACGTAGCAGGATGTCCCTGAAGTGTATTCTAGTCCTGTCAACTCGTATGAGGACTTAGTTGCAGGGATTCTTGCGGCGGCCACACACATACAATACACACCACACATCTTCCAGAGAACACGAGACTCCTTGATACGTCGATACCGGCTCTGCACTGAGGTTAACGCTGCTCACTTTGAACATTTATTGTAACATTGATCAGAAAATAAACTACTGTAAGCAATTACCGTTGGTATCTTCTCAGTCACGCCTGATACCCCTGAATATTCATTACTTCTAAACTATTTGTTTCCGACACAGGTTTATCTGGAGAATTTGTATTTGTCTCCTTCATCTTCCCTATTACTTCGGGCATTACATTTTTGAACATCCTGTATAGGTCATTCGCGATCAAATGAGCACTTTAGGCGACCTTCTTGTCTAGAACAATGATTAAAACGTATTATTTATTTTGAACTTAGGCGTTAAACTTTGAGTATAGTACAATCTGTACACTTAAGTTGCCTTGTTTATATCACAAAGCGGCAGAAAACTATAAATTATCTGGAAGGAATGAAGTGACTAGGGCTTCAAAAATTGCTCACTCTATCCTGAACCACCTATATACATGTTACATGGCTAGGTGGTAGATATACGGGTGTCACGTGGTCATAATTTGTTGATATACCCATGTCTAGATAAGCTTGGTCTACATGCTAGGTTGTCCGACCGCTCGTCTCAGTGCTTAGAGCTCATGACCGGCAGTCCAAGGGTCCCGGGTTCAATGCCGTGCTGAGGGAGGAAAATGTACAGTTACGTCCCCTGGTTCAGGATTGGCTGTAGTGTCTCCTTATACATACCCTGCGAAAGACAGTGGTGAACCACCGTAGTACCATCCTCGTTGAGGTTAATTATACTGCCGGTTAGAAAGAAAAAAGGTTTTCTTATGGGAGAGTTTGGCACAGTGAACATTTCCGCCGCTAGTTTCGCTGTTATCGCTAAGGAACCAGAAAAATACGAAACTCTAGTAAAATTATATTTAAACAGACTTGGAAATTACAGAAGTCATTTAAATTAATTTTAAATTGGAAACAATCCAATTTCGCATTTTAAATGATCAACTCTAATGTAAGATAAAATTCAGGAAAGCTCTGTGATTGGCAAGTTTGCACCCTTTACCGATACCAGCGCTCAAGCGGCAGAAATTTTCCCTGTCCCAAACTTTTAACACTGATCTTTCTAACCTGTAGTAGAATTGACCTTATCCTCGCCTAGTCGCCTCAGGGCTGCAGATTAATCCATTACCACATGCTACGGTCTCTGTAATGTGTAGGAACATACTGTTCCGAACCATAATGTACCCCCTGGTTCAAACACAAGATAGTTAATCCTTGGCAAGTAGGGCGTCTGAAGTTGCTTACTAACCGGCAAACTCGGCCAAGGAAAGATAACATTAAACACGGCTTAATGCGGCAGCGAAAGCCTTCCACTCCGAAAAGGTAACGAGTTGATACACACGACACAATCAAAGGGCGTGTAACGCTATCGACCATGTCTGTCGTCTGTCTGTCTGCTCGATATCGTCGCCAAGCCGACATGCACCCGCTCGTCCAGCTGTGTTCGCCGTAACCGATATATGACAACCAATAGCTATTAAGGCGGGTCTGTCATCGTAATTGAACTGAGTGGCTAAATAACTTAAATTATAATTGTAATTATTAACGATTTGCCTTCTTCCGTATCTACATCGAATTGTTCTTGTATTGTAACATGTAATATGTAATATAAATCGTGGATAAAATTCTTAACTAATTAAGTGTGTTATTTATATGTCAACCCTAAACAAGTATTCACTGGACAACCCCTTTAATATGATTATAAGATAATACGTAATCATATCCCCCCTCCCCAACAAGTATGGTAAGTTCTTATAAAAAAAACATAACACTTGCGGAGGCAAGGACTAGGCCTTCCCCCAAATTTAGAGACTTAAATTAAATTTAAGTGTCATAAAACTCCGTAACAATATAATTCAATCGCCTCCCCGTACTACGCACCCTACTTTCCATGCTGTACATATTCGGTGACCGCCTAGTTGTTTGGTTACACGGCCTTGCAGAACAGTCGAGATGCCTGCGTATGTTTCAGGCGTTACAATTTGTATTGTGACATTTTTCTAGAAAACAACGTATTGAGCAAGTTCAGACAATACGCACTTTTTTTTAATCTTCCCCGACTGTTCAGTGTTCTGTTGTAAGCATGAACTACAGTCAACTGTTTAGAAATTTTGAGGAAATTTGTGGGGTCGTGCCAAGGATATTAAACTATTTTACGGTGGTTTATTGTAAGTTATTGTTTTGACACTAGTCATAGTTGTATTTTTTAAAATACCCAATAGTGTTTTTTTTTTAAGATTAGTAATTTGAATGTAGATTTTCAGGTCAGCATTCACATTAAACGAAAATGAAAAAACTGTTTCGACTTAATTTTTTTCTGAGCTATCATCATAAAAAAATAGTCGTAAGCCATCGTAACTCATCCTGTGTATTTAAACCTGACATTTCAGCCAGGAAACAATATTTAGTGTAGGAATCATACCATGAAACTTGTGTTTGAACTCAATACGAGTTTCAAAGTGTTTTAATTAGAAAATTAGGCTCCATGACGTTTGTCAGTTTTTAATCATGCTTTAATTTTACTAAACATCTGTGCAGTACTTCATGCGCCAACCATCGCAGACAGGACCGATAAATTAATTACTAAATATTTTATTACATGTTGTATCGTCTGTGTTATTTTTTTGTTCTGTTTGGGGAGGGGACTGGGGTGTTGTTTCCCCTTAGTGGTTAAATGTAAGGCAGGGTAGGTAAGCCTTAACATCGCCATTTTTATCAAATGAAACGTTAGGTAACAAATAAATACCTAATATACTCGTTTAGTAACAATGTAGTGTACTGTCAGAAACCGTAATCATTGCAGCCAAGTACTTTGTTTAGGAAAATGGTATTGGTACCTACAGGCACCAGAAGTTTTAATATAGCTGTAACTTGTTCAGTTTACTAATTACAAGCTCTTCACAAAGGTTTATTAGTGGTAATTATAGCTTGACGTTGCCATATGTTGACATGACTAAACAGTTATTATTTCAGAGCAATCCTGAAGAACAATTAATAGATGCACGATTTTGTCGCTAAAATACGTCTGTACCATTTTATTCCAATGCTACGTGCACGTGAAATAATATCAAAATTAAGGGGGGGGGTGTTAGACAATTTTATTGTATTTTAATTTTTTTAACCATAACATTTATACTAATTTTACTATCAAATTTTCTCAAATACAAAGCATAGGATATGTTCTTTGTAAACTGCTTGACATAAATAGTATTGGAATCATCTATTAATTTGTCATGCAGGACCATTGCAAGGAGGAATTATATAGGTTAACTTTAAACAATTTCCTTGCAATGATTTTGCATGAGAAATAAATGAAATATTACATTATTATTTACGTGGAGCAGTATACAAAGAATACATCCTATTGTTTGTTAAAGAGAAAACTGCGATTGTACAATTTGAATAGATGTTATGGTCCAAAAACTGTAAATACTATGAAACTGTTTAACACTCCATCTTAAACACGTATTTATAACCAGCTTGCGGTTAAAACAGTCATGTAGGCAGGTCTCTAAACAAAATCATCACTTGCTAGAACCACGATTTTACGACGAAAATATGTCTGCATCATTTGGTTCCATTGCCTTGCGTGCACATCTGCAGCTGCGCTTCGTGGTCAGTGATTGGCTGTTGTAACACTCACTTGTCTTAGTGTTCTACCGGCAAGTCACACACGTATGGTGCCACGATAACATTTTTCTGATTGGTGCAGTCATACGAGAGGCGTGTCTGCATAATGACACGCCGCCAAAAAACCAGATGCAGATGTGCATTTGAAACAAGCTGATGCGATTTTTTTTTTCGTCAAAGATCAGCAGGTTTAGCTATTTATCAATAACTACGATTTTGACTTAAGTTAACGTCGTTCATTGTCACTAAATCATGAAGTAATATTAATATTTAAAAAAAGACATTGATTTCGTAAAAAATGGCATGCATATTTCCGCCTATCCCCTGCCTTTACACAGACACCAAAAAAATCCCACCTCTAACAAAACCCATTGTTAAGATTAGTTAAGAAAACGTGTTTTCTTGTGGGAGAGTTTCGCACAGGTAAAAATTCTGCCGATACCTGTGCTGTTATCGTTGACGTACCTAATAATATACGAATTCATAGTAAAAATAAATTTATCTTGGTGGGTTCATGAAATACATAAAATTACAAATGGGTGTAATTTATCAAGTAAACATTTTATTTAAAGTTTAATAAAAATTTCTTCTTCCTAGTTGCGTGAGCCCCTTCCAGATTTCCGCCCTGGGCGATTACCCAATTATAACATGGGGCCTGGCTTTATGTAACTTTACATTCAGGAAAGCTCTGTGATTGGTCAGTTTAACCTCTTTCCGACATCAGCGGTACAAGCTGCAAAATGTGTCCCTTGCCAAACTTTTAACGCAGATTTTTCTAACGCGTAGTATAATTAACTCTACCCATGGTTACGACGGCACTCGGATCCCGGACATAATGTTGGCAGACCTGGAGGCGGGGGTACGTGCAGTCGGGAATGTTGGTACCGGCGGCGCGGCGGCGGGTAGTGAAAGGTGTCGGATACTCACGAAGGGGGAGGGGGGACGCGTAGCTCCTTACTGTATCGTGCAGCGGACATCGACCAGTTACCCGCGAACCACCGTGCGTGGTGGAGCCAAATATTCAGGCTAGACGTTTAACGCCTGTGTGTGTTTTTATGTTGTGCGCGGTCACGGTCCCAGACCATGTGTAACGCCAACGAAGAAATATCCACTGACGTCAAGGTATGTGAGCACAGACAAAATATAGGCTACTTATGCATCGGAGAAAAATTACAAACACAACGAGAGTCAAATTGTACGTCCGCGTGTGTATTCTTTTATATGAGGGTGTATATTTTATGTCACAGGATTAAAAATTTGTTTACCATAGAAATATTTTTCCTAAAATAAATGTGAACTAGCGAGACTTTTACAGCTGGCTTCTGTTCTGGTAATATTTATTAGAACGTTTTACAAATAACACATCACAGCTCGTATCGCACAAATCAAATAAGGATATTTGAAAAAACAAAATATTGAATAGAATAACAATTATATTTACATTTTATAGCCCGCAGAACAATAGGTATATATATATATATATATATATATATATATATATACACTCTTCTGTTTTTCAGTTGTCTCTTTGACAATCGCATTATAATTTTACGCTATTTTAATTCGTTCGGCAAAAAAAAAAAACAATTACTTTCTAAAAAAAACTTCTTACATATGCAACCTTCACATTGTATGGTATTAAACAAAATGTAAAGGATGTATTTTGTCGATGCGATGAGAGAGGTAGTTGTTTATAGACTTGATAGTTCTGGATAGGGGATATGCTTTGTTTATGAATGTTTATCTTCTCGCTGTTGAGTACAAATACGTTGTTTATTGCAGACCGGTACGTTGCAGTGGAAAATGACACTCATTGCTTCGAGTTTGGTAATGGACAATTGAGTGTTAAACCTGTATCACGACAAAGAAAAAACAATTTTACAGCTCTACAAACCCCGTTATTTCTTCACTGACATACTGCATCGTGGTACAAAAGTACTGCTTGAACTTATTACAAATACATAAAAGAGAAAGTAGTTTATTTAAAGGGTTATCAGCTGTAGTTGTAAGAGGAAGTGAAGCGTGTGCATGATTGATTACTATACAGCTCATTAGTTTGTATACGTCTTCTTACCTTGATAGTTAGCCAACACGTGAAGGCAATATACTGGATTTCCAGCAATTAAACAGTTGATCGAGTCCTTGTACTGCCTTTAAACGCTTATACAGTTGATTTGATAGCCATGAAGAATTATAGGTTAGTTAACATGTTTTTCTAGGCGTCCTTGCATGGTTTTCTTCATAAATATTTTCCCATTTTTGTGTGCTACGTTATGTTCATATTCATACGTGTATTTTGTTTTAAAAGTCCTTCATTCGGGTTGCTATAGGTGATTCGGGATAAAGTGAGCACTCGAAAAAGCCCTGCTGAATTTCTATTTTCAGCCAATTCGTATCTTTCCGTACGTAATGACTAACGACGTGAAATACATAATCTTCTGGACATGTCACTTGATATTCGCGCGTCTAATATAAATTACGCGCAGATATGTCAAATATATATATTTTTATTTCAGTATTATTGCTTTTAAATGAGAAAATACACGGAACTATATTCGGCAATGCGCTGCCAACCGTATAACGAATAAGGTAACTATTCTTAATGTTAAATTATATGTAGTAACGGTTAGTGAATTTTTTCAAAGGTTAAATCTTTAGTGCTCACTTTATTCCGAATGGCCTATACTAGGGTTTAACGTCTCGTAAGTAAGATCGTTAAGGTCGCAGTTAGTTACTCTCAGAATGAAACCCGGGAATAGAAGCGGTCATGGCCTGTATTAAAGAAACAATCCTAGGATTCTCATGGTGTAGGTTCTGAAAATTAAGAGAAACAGAAATAGGGATGGCTTGACCGGGAATCTAACCAGGTTTCGTAGATGTAGGCCAGTCTGAAATATTCACGTTTTCGTTCGGGCACAAGCTAGGATTCAAAGTACTGTAAATTCATTTACCTTTCACAACTGGCTCGTGGCTCAAGTTGACACATCCTGGATGGCGCACAACCAATAATGAAGCAGCAAGTAAGAACATTCATTAAGTGAAAAAAATAATAATTATGTAAAATACATTTGTGTCTATTCCAGTTGAATTTGTTTCATTACTGTTTTATTTAAGTAGGAAAATGCACCTAACTATACTCGGTAATTTGCTGCCAACCATACAAGCAGTAAGGTAACTGTTGTTAATGTTAAATTATATGCAGTAACAGCTAGTGATATTATCCAGAGGTTTGATTTTAATGTTCACTTTATCCCGAGTAACCTTTAGGTAGAGACACTGGAAAATCGCGGGAATAGTTGACTATTTGCTAGACTCCAACATACTGTATATAACACTGAATGTTTTGTATCGACATTGGCTATGGTTAGAGATGGTGATTTATCGCAAAAATTTCTTAAGTCAACGTAGCCTTCAAAACACTGCAGTTTCTTGCCTCATGTATGATTGAATGTTGATTGCCCGACACGACGTAGTTGTCTATAGACGAATCACATTCGTAAATTAATACACTAGTAGAGTTCTCATTGGTTTTATCAAGTAGGGTAACCGTTATACGTATATACAGTAGCCAATAGCATAAACAATGTTCCAAAATACTGAACCTACGTTGAAACCTATCAAAAAGTCAACTTTCCCGCGATAAATCACCATTTCTAGCTATGGTTTATTTGAAGCAATGTTTCTCTCTACAACAGGCCCAGTTCGAACAGTATAGCTTGAACACACAGCGTGTGCGATTCGCCACAAAACTGTTCACACGTGTCACGGTTTATATAATACAGTTTATTGGAGACTATCTAAAAATTTTTCGCGATTTTCCAGTGTCTCTACCTATAGGTACTTTCACACAAGAAAATAGATGGGTAAAGTCTAGAGAACGAGCGGGCCATATAGTCACTAGAGACGGTGGAAAATTGCGAGAATATTTCGTGACAGCACGGGCAAATGGCGACACACCAGTAGCGAAGGAAGAATATTACATTTTAGTCTAGAAAGCTTTTAACTTTTCCCGCGATAAATCACTATTCTTAGTTATGCGGTAATTGGCAATAATTAGAGACGTGCGAAATTCGTGTTATTTTCTTGCAGCAGAATAGACTACAAACGTATGTCGGGTCGTTCGACATGTCCCGTTGGCAGACAGTTTCGTGATCTGGTCATGGATAGGGCCATGTACTTCTCGCGAAAAGAATTTTGCCCCAGTTTATTTAATTGCCCTTCGTGCACGTCTGCATCTATGCAGTGGCGGCTCGTGGGTTGTTGTGCGCTGGTTGACTCTACAGCCACTGACACGCTGATGTGCAGGTGCCCCTTACTACTGAGTGGTCACTACACATCTAGTAGCCGGCAAATATTTCATGGTCGTTGATCTACGGTGCGTTCATCAAGAGTGTACAGTTCCGACTATCTACAGCCCCACCTGACAACAACCCACGAGCCGCCACTGCATCTACGCTTCATAGTCAGTGACTGAATGTTTTGACTCCCGCGTGTCTTGGGGTTCCACCGAAAAATCACAGATGTGTGGTGTCACAATAACTATTATTGATGGCACAGTATAATACACGCTGCATATTATCACGAAATATAGCTGCAGATTTGCACGTAAGACACTGAAGTTAAATGGGGCAGAATTATTTTCGCAAAAAACGGGTGTGCTGGTAGGACAGCGAACTCAGTCACACACGCCAGCAATATGGCGGAGACGCCTACCGCCAATCAGGGTAAGATGGCTGCCCTGCTAGCCGGCAGCCAGGCCAATAGGAAACCTGCCGTAACATGCAGGAGCCAAACATACACGGGGCTGGTATCAACAACCTCGATCAGCCAATAAGCAGCGAAGTTCGCCCGTACCAAATAAACCGCTGAGTCATTTTACGTCAGTATTACTATTTATTATGTGGCAATGCTGTAGTTTTGTACATAAGGCACTAAAACCAAATGATACACAAATATTTTCGCCACAAAATCGTGGCTCTATCAATCATAAAAGGCGCAACATTCTAGAGCACTTTGGCAGAATAGATTTTCGTGATTTCTTTCTCTCTCATTCTCTGACAGTGGCTATTCACACAACACAAGTACGCTACAAGTAGAGGTGAACAACGTGTCCTTGTACAAGACAAACAGATGTCCGTGTGTAGCAGTAAGAGCTGAAGTGTGTTCCTACGTGTGTTGATGCCGGCCTTCCATCGTGCGCTCGTGCCGCACTTCTCCCTCCCTCCTTCCCTCCCAGCCCGTGTCGAGACAGTGTTGCCTAGTGTACCACACAACTGATACCTAGACATGATGGTTTATCGCGGGAAATCTGGACTGTTTGCTAGGTTCCAACGTATGTTCCGCGCAACAAAAGATTATTAGTAGGGACCTGCAAAATTCGCGTTATTTTCTAACAGTAGGCTGAGCTACAAACTCTTGTACGTTCGTACCCCGTCTAGCATTAGTCAAAAATTTCGTGGTGCGCTCAGGATACATTTACTGGCCAATAGTAAAAGAGTTCCGATAGAGTAACAAGTAATATGTAGGGCAATCACAGTCAAATTACACCGCCTCTGCCTATGAAAACACGAAACGTGTTTGTATATGTATAGCACAGTGAAGGCTATCGCGTTACCAAATAATAAAGCGAATTTTGCAGGTCTCTAATTATTAGCGATCACTAGAGCCACGATTTTATGGCGAAAAGATTTTTGCAACATTTGGTTCCGATGCGTCATGTGCACTTTGCTGCTGCTCTGCTATATCGTCTGTGATTGGATGATTTTACTCTCACTGGCCTTGGCAAATGATAGACGTACAGACTCACAATAATCTTATTCTGGTTGGTGCAGTCAAATGAGAAACGTGTCTGAACATAGACACGCTGCCAATAACCTTGAAACAGAACTGCCGATGTGCACGTGAGTCACTGAAACAAAATGGGGTAAAAATCTTTTCGCGACAAAATCGTGGCCCTAGCGATCACTCGCACATGGAGCTATTACCCTGTTTGACTGAGCAAATTAGACTTCCGCTATTGTAATTGGTCTGCAGACAGCTACGTCGCATCAGACGTATATCACCCAATCATACATGGGTAGCAAGAAACTGATGTCTTTTCAAGGGTATGTTGGCACAAAAATTTTTCGCGACATACCATCATCTCTACTGATTGTATATATCACGAAAAAATTTTTGTACCCTCATACCCTTGAAAAGACTTTAGTTTCTTGTGGCATGTATGGCTGGGTGATATACGTATCGCACAACCTAGCTGTCTGCAGACAAATAATAGTCATCAAATATTACTAGAGCCCGGAATAATTCCCGGGTTCACTGACCAGGAGGCTAGCCTCCAAGAATGTATGTTTTCTCAAGCAGTCAACATCTGCTCATTAGCTGCTCGCTTACACGGTCAAATGGGCATGTAACTAGTTACATTGTTGTTATTGGCTTAGCGACTCCCAGAAGGTGTCAGATAAGTCAAGGGCCAATTGCGAAAGTGACACGAACTTGTAGTTGCTGGAATTATAGCTTGTGTCGGGAAGAAAACACGAATTTTTCAGGACCCTAAATATTACAATAGCGATATTCTTGTTGACTCAGTCAAATAGGGTAACAGCTACACCTAGGCTACAAGCGAAAGCCGGTAGTAATTTCATAAGCTGAACTTGCGTTGAAACCCAGTATTCAAGTTTTCCCGCGATAAACCATCACCTCGTTACTTTGTACCTATCTTCACTGCAGAAAAACTGTTACATTAAAATTCAAATAAGATTGTCGGAGTTAGAAAGTATTACTTTTTACAATTTACGACTGTGGCTACCGCCTTCGTCGTCGGCTTGTACATTTTATTATGTTTGTGATCGAGACGTAGAAAGGGGTGGGGGTGGTTGGAGTAGAATTCATATTTTTTTTAAATGATTTTAATCATTAATATTTTTCTCCCAATTTGAAGTTGTTTTAGATTAATATATTTTTATTAAATAATTTTTGATACGAAAATGCTGATCGTACACACATTTATAAAGCATTTAGGAAGGAGAGCATATTTCAGGTATAATATGCCTCACGTGAGAAAGATGCAGTCGTAGCAATACCGTTGCACTCATCAACTGTATAGGTGAAATCCCCGCGTTAATTGGTCGAAATGTGCTGTGATAAGAGATAGGAAGAGTTAGAATGTACAGTGAAGCTGAAGAACAATTCACCTTACGGTAAGTTTTTAAGTCTTACAAACCTCATCCACTATAATTAAATATTTTATTTTTCTCTTGAGTGACCCGGGAATGATATAGTATGCTACACAGATTTATAATTTAATTTTAAGTCTGTTTTAATCTCAATAGATCTGAGGACATCCTCCTTGAGAGTAGGCATAACCACTACGTTACATCATCACAACAAGAAAAACAACTGAAAGCAACAGAGTCAAAGCATCATTAACCCCATGCCCTCTTGTTTATAGTGATTTTGCGATAGTTTCTTTAAGCTTAAACGTGAAATACTGTTTTCAAGCCCCCCGTCAAGTCTAGAAACAGTTTTATCATTTCACTCTAAATCTGAATTAGAGAATATTCACTGATTCACGTTGATGGATGGAGCAGTTTCAATAATTTGAATCAGTGAAATGAGTCACTTCACTGTTTAATTAGTGAATATTCACTAATTTCCTTTGAGAGTGGGAACATATCACAAGTGAATCAGTGAATATTCAGTTATTTTCCAGTCGTTTGCAAAGAATAGTTTTCCCTAATTGACTCAGTGAAAAAATACAGGAAAATCTGTGGAAATCCACTAATTAAATAGCGGAATGCTGGCACTCTTTATCGGAAACAGTGAGTTGTCACCGATTTCACAGTAGGTTCTAACTGCTTCAATTTGTTGAAACCGATCCATCCATCGGTGTGAATCGGTGAATATTCACTAATTCAGATTTAGGGTGTATATCACAAAATATACTTCTCAGACTGATGTGAAACTAATCGACGATTCTGCAGTGTATTTTGGTAGAGATTGCCTGCTAATGAAACGATAAGGTCATTGCTTTAAGGTCCATAGTTCCAGCAGTACGACGGGAGGACTGCGCGTCAGGTTAGCACCTTAGATTACATAGTAACACAGACGTGAAATTTAGGACCCTGTTTTTTTGCAACAATAATTTGCCCCAGTTTGTTTCCGTGCCTTACGTGCTCGTCTGCAGTTCTGCTTCATGGTTATTGGCAGCGTGTCTATGTGAAGAGCCGTATCTCATTTGACTGAGCCAATTACAATAACGTTCCTGCAACACCACACGTCTGTGATTTGTCGGTAGAATACCAGGGCTCGTGACAGTTAAAATATCCAATCACTGACCATGAAGCAAAGCTGCAGATGTGCACGTAAGACATTGAAATCAACTGATGCAGAAATATTTTCGTCATTAAATCGTAGCTTTAAGTTAGTTATCGCTAGGACCCGGTAGTTTTCGCGAAAGGAATTTTTCCCCACTTAGTTCCAGTGTCTTACGTGCACACATGCAGCTCAACTTCTTGGCTATTGGCAGAGTGTTTTTGTGCAGAGTCGTTATTCACGTGGCTGTGCCAATCAGTACATGGATAACTACGACACATCACGTCTGTGATTTGCGGGTTTAACCTCCAGACGTTGTATGTTAAGGGTGTTCAAGTGCGATAAAATCATAATTTTATATTTATATGAAATATTGTTAGTTTTGTAGACGATACTTGTGAGTGCATTTTCTGTACGAAACAATTTTAACTCGCATAGTTTTCTCATAACGGTACGTCAAAGTCAAAATTGGCACGTTCTGCTGCCATGCAAATAGTGAAAATTAATTGAATTATGTACGTGAATAATTCACAGTGAAATAACATATGACGGGCTACGTAATAAAACATTTTTGAAAAATCCCGTGAACTATTTTAGTATTTTAAAAAATTGTTGAATTTTCAACTTTTTTCTTGTACTTTTGCGATTTTTTAAAAAATTCAAAATATTACGATATGGTCTTATAAATCCTTTATTGCATAATTCATGGGATATAATATCACAGTGAATTATTTTGTTTGTATAGGCCAGTTGGTTTTCACTATTTGCATGGCAGTGTAACAAGCAAATTTTGACTTTGTCGCACCGTTATGAGAAAACTATGGGAGCTAAAATTGTTTCGTAAGAGTAAAATATAGCGACTCACAAGTATCGTCTACAAAACTAACAATATTTCATAAAAATATTAAATTATGATTTTATCGCACTTGAACACCCTTAAGGCATTCAATCACTGACCACAAAGCAGAGATACAGGTGCGCACGTAAGACACTGAAACAAAGTGCTGCAAAAACCTTTTCGCGAAAACTACCGGACCCTAGTCATCGCCCTTCCCCGTGGAGAAATGGGAACTAGGCGTGCACACAAAAGTGTAGTCTTTATCACGTATTTATTGCATAACCTTGAACTCGCAAAACAACTCCATTTAGGCGGCTCCTCTGACAACAAATCATATCGGACAATCATGCGAAACACTTGAAGTGTTTATCGCGCAAGTGACCTTGGAACTAATGATGCAGTTTATTTCTGAATGTCACCTCCTATGTAACGTTCAGTTCAATGTATTAGTCTTCGAAAATCTATATTCTGGGTTTAAGTGGCTGGTAAACTTTTATTTTGTGTATGTGTGTTGGTTCATGCGATTGTTGACGAGAATGTTAATTTAACACCGAGATCAGACTGGAATACTCCAGCACTACAAAAAAAAAATAACTTTTTAAACGACGATTAGAAGATAAATCGCCCAGCACGGCACGGTGAAAAATCGCGACACAGAACTTATTTTATGTGATACCGTAGAATATTGCCCCTGAAGTGATTAATGATTGGTCGGTGTTTATCCAACACAATGCAATACAAATTTGAAGTATATATTTAAGCACAGTGCCACATAGTAGCTTAAGTATTTCTTGAAATCATCATAACTCTGTGAATCAGTTTCTTTGTTTCTTTGGAATCTAACTGTTTTTTTTTAAAGGAATTAATGTTTAATATTTCTACTTTGAATTTTATCATAAAATTTACAATAAACTCTCAAAGTAACCAAGTAGTGAATTAAAATAAACTTATTTATTGTTGGCATATTTTACAGCTGTTATAAAAACTAAAAATCGCGGTACTATCGTCAATATTATTTTGAAAGTTGTATGACAGAATATAAACATTTAAATTATTACAGTCTAACTAACGCAACAATAAATTTAATTATACTGTATTTTACACTTCTCTCAGACCACTTCTTGATAAAATACGACAAGAAATAAAACATTCTAATAATTGGATAGAAAATGTGAATGACACTTGAACGCAACAGTAAATAGTAAAATTTAAAATATAGTAATTAGTAGAAAACAAGTTTCGTTATATTTTATAAAAAAAAACTTTATTCATACATAAAAAAAAAAGCTAACATTTAAGCACCAGTAACAAAGTGAGGATATATTGTAAAGGTAGTTTTTCTTGGCAATGTTTGTACGCCCATCTGTATTTACAGTCTGGCCAATATAATTCTAGGCGCAGAGCGTAATGTTTAGAGACCCGTAAATGTGGTGGGTTAAACGACCAGCAGGCTGGACTGCACAGTACTAAATTCTGCTTCAAGGTTGTTGGCAGCGTGTCTATGTGGAGAGCCGTATCTCATTTGACAGAGCCAATTACAATAACGTTATTGCGTCTGTGATTTGCCGGTAGAATCCCAAGGCTCGTGACAGTTAAAATATCCAATCACTGACAACGAAGCAGAACTACAGATGTGCACATAAGGCACCGAAACAAACTGGGGCAAAATTCTTTACGCGACAAGTGGGGTCCTTAGAAGGTAGCACAGGAGTCAGTGCGAGTATTTTCATGCAGGTCTGCTATTGGTTCACAGACCTTAAGGAAGAGTTTCAGTAACTGCGATCCAATCCCCGTAAGCATAGGAGTTTGAAACATAACGTCTTCCAAAATGAATTTGTGAAATTTACGGGTCTCATGTTATATTTATCCTAAGCAGCGCTCTAGATAAATGGAACTAATTATATCGTAAAACTGTCTCATATCTGCAATATACACTCATTATTTGTTATCAGGTTGGCACGTCCGTGAAAGACAGTAGGCGTATTTTCGTGGACGAATCGGTAATAGGTTGGTTACAAGTTTTCGCAAAATTGAACATCTCGTTTACAAGTAAGCGTGAAAATGCACATTTTTAAAAAATACTTTTTAAGAGGGCTATATATACACCTGATGTAATTTTCCGCGTTTGATGCGCGGAGTCAGTGAATCGATAAGGTTCATCTTTCCACAGTCGACGGTGACAGCATCGCTTACTGTATATTCGCGGCGCGTCAAACTGCCGTGCAGTGTTTTCCTACTATTCTTTTTCCTATGGGACTTAAAGCAGCGAACACACAATTTATTTGTGGAAAGTTTGTAGTAAAGTCCAACGCATGTTTCCAACGTCGTTTTACGAATCTGGGTTATATTTTTCCAGTTATAAAAAAACCGTTTTTAGCCATTATGAGGGGCTTCAAAACATTTTTCTAATAAGCATGTTGCATTTATAAAATTACAGAAGCCTAGTTTTTAACCATGGATTCTTTTAGCAGATAAACGTATCGTGAATAAGTTAAGTTGTTTCGGAGTAGTAAATAATAGGCGCGGCACGCTACTTCACCGTTCATACTTCAGGTTCGTCAGAGGCTCAAAAGCGACGGAGCAGTAAGGTCGACCTTGTAGCGCACATCAAACGCCGCGTCGCCTCAACGAGCCAAGCGCTGATCTAGCGTGCAAGCTTCCCGCCGAACGGTTTTTACTATGGGACACTAAGCGGTGACCATATAATTTTATTGGTGGGAAGTCTGCAACTAAGTTCAGTGCAGGTCGCAACCTGAGTTTCACAGACATCCTGTTAGTACATTTTGAAATACGGCAGTCTGAAAATGCCGTTTTTAGCCATATTGAAGGACTTTGAAACAGTGTTTTTATTGAGCGTGGCGTCTTTACAATGAGGTTCCGACCTTGTGTGAAGTTTGTTTTCCTTTCGTATGGTGGCACAGCGGGCACACGTGGAATATTTTCGTAGAAAAACTTGTATACGAACGCACTGCAGCACATTTGAAGCGTGGGGTAGGCGGTCGCCTTAAGCACATTGAAACCGTTAATTATATGCTACAAGAAATATTTAGGCCTAACATCAGTAATACACAAGCACTTTGTCTCATAACAACTCTTTGATTTATCATAAATATTTATTTTTAATTTGAATAAATTAAATTTTTGTACTAATCTAAAATCAGCTTGCTAAAACATGAACTAATTTACATTTTCGCCCTAATTTGCAAATCCAGGCCTTTCTATGCATGCACAAACGGGAATACTAAAAAACAACATCCTATCCCTGTACGAACCTATATCCTACTTCGCTACTCAGATAACGTAGCTAAAAACTGTAAACCGTGACAAACTGTTGCAGTGCGTTTGCAAACACTACTGCTACCGGAATTGTGAGAACACTCTGGTCATGAAACACGCAAACAATTCAACCGCCAAAATACGCCTATAGCCAGTGCTCAGAGCTTACAGTTGTGGTCAAGCATCACTTTTTTTTAATACATCTACACTTCAACGCTGTTTAGTAGCAAAAGTTTAATTTTAATAAACAACACTCATATTTTACTGTGGTTAGTAACTAGCTGGTAATTTTACAAAAGTGTCACATGTGGAGTGAAAGCAAAAGGGCAAAATTGTATTTCAATGAGAAAATAAACACATGACTACTAATCTCGACACAAAACATGCTATTATTTTAGCATACTTAAACGTGCTACTTTAGCCTCTGCGTAACTTAATCTGCAAGTTAAACACTGCTTGCATTTTCACATGTGGCGTAAAGAAATGCAACGGAATGGAAGTAGAAACCAAGCATATATGAAGAAAACTTGGTTAAATGTAAACGGACTGTTGTATGGGACAGGAACGACATGCGCCAGAGCTTTCTAACGGCAGTTCTCACTTGACCTTCCTTAAAAATGTCTGTCGTTTGTTGTATTTGATGTTATGAACCTTGTATCTAACGAAATTTAAATTAAAACGTTCGTCGGCTCACCATTTCACCGTTGTGTTGGTTTTAAATATTCAAAATTTAAACGCTAACACACGTAAATGCTTGCGTGTTCACATCGTTATTTTATGTCGATTATCTGTTTAGCTAAGTGATATTTTTTAAGCATTACTGCGTTTTGATTATGTTAGAATTTTATAGATATCGGTTATGTTTACAATCTGAATTGACAACTCCACCATTTTGAAACACTGTTTTCAGTTACTGGTATTAAAGTTATGACCACATGTACGTAGGATTCAAGCAAAACTCGACTGTGTTTAAATTTAAAACTATCGATCTATCAATTAAAAAAAAAGCAAGAATAGTTACGCCAACATTCTTAAGCGAGGGAGGAATCGGTATCATAGAATCGTTGCGACAGTGATTATGAGTTAACTTAAAAATACAATTTTTTATAAAAAAAATAATTATAACTGCATGTTGCTGATGTATATGCGGCCACATGTGGATTTAATGCACGGGATATGAATCGTTTCTTGCTTCAAAGGTATACATGGCATTCCTATATTTTAACAAAATGTTATTTTGGAAATCTATCAGAGCCGAAAATGTGTCAAAATGAATACTGTACTTGAGACACTTCTTCCCACTAGCGACCTTTATTTAAATTTTATCTTTTAATCGAATAACTATGACTAAGTGACTAAAGTCTATATTCTTATTCGACATTGGAAAAATCTCCTCCCCCCTATCTTGAATTTTCCGTCCTTCACAATTCGTATGAGGAAAATAAAACTAATAAAACCTTGCTTCAGCGCACGTGTACTTGGTAAGGACAAAAAAGGAATGAAATCAGCTCTGCGAATTGAACATGATGTAACCTAACATTATATTCCGGGTTAATGCCAGCCTCAGTGCAAAGCGAATATATGTGTTTGAATCACAGGGGTCCACTGTAACTAGTCAGACGTGACCTCCTGTTTCTTAGCCTGAGGCGTTTCGTGCTTCTAGTTGGCACATCTGGAAATAATCTTTGAAAATAACAGTAATTTCCCAAATCAGCATTTGCATCATTTTCTAGCTGACAGTTTTGTAATTTACTGTTGTACGATTATAACTGTCAAGTGTTTCGTTTCCAGCAAGGCTCGCTACATACCAAAAATTAAATACTCACCTGTAAATACATTTTTATTTTAGTACAGTAAGCAAGGTCACGTGAGCATTTTGTTAAGGGCGCCGCCTACCTGCGCGTTAGAGGCTCAGAAATGACGGATACACGAGGTCGACCTTGAAGCGCGCATCAAATGCCGCGTCGCCTCAACGAGCCAAGCGCTGAACTAGAGTGCAAGGTTCCCGCCGAACGGTTTTTACTATGTGACACTAAGCGGTGACCACATAATGTGTTATTGGTGTAAAGTCAGCAACTATGTTCATTGCAGGTCGCAACCTAAGTTTTTCATACATCCAGTTAGTACATTTTGAAGTACGGCATTCTGAAAATGCCGTTTTTAGCCATGTTGGAGGACTTAGAAATAGCGTTTTTAATGAACATGGTGTCTTAACAATTGAGGTTGGCACAACGGGCACATGTGGAATATTTTCGGAGAAATATCTGTTTGCGATATTACTGCAACGCATTTTTGAATCGTTGTGTAGGCAGTGGCCTTAACTAAACGTGTCAATGGGAAAATGGCCATTATTCTATTCAAACACTGTTACGTGAACAGCTACTGTGGCAAAGAATGACGAAAGGACTGTTCGAAATCTCTGTGCTCAAACCGCAGCCATAATTTCTTTGGCCCACAGGCCGCCGGCCGAAGTGCGGAGCTTCGGCCGTTACCAGATTATTCGAAAACTGCTCATCGCACATTAGTGATGTCTGCTCAGGAATAACATTCGAAGAACGTTACACGTGTGTATAACCATTTCAAGTTCGCTACTATTCATTAAAGCAAATTTTCTAGCGGCTGAAAATTGTGAAATTTATTTGCGGTCTTTTTATGTATGAAAATTTTGGCGCAGAATGTTTTAAAAGGATTGATATGTAGTCTCCATTCTTAAGGTTCATGTCTACCTTTGTTTGAAACGTATTGCAGTGAGTTTCAAGTATTCATATTTAGAATAAGCATCTCAACACGAATTACCTTTATGCACCTATGAAAAGAAAACACACTTCAAACAATGTTCCTATCAGTTTAAAAATTAGGATCGCTTATTGGAAACACGGTTTTCAAGACTCTCAAAATGGCTAAATACAGCTTTTTTAAACTGGTGTATCTAGGAAAATTGCAACCGTATTCGAAAAACAGAATAATAGAAATTGGCGCTGGAATTTAAATAATAAGTATCGCAAATAAAATAATACGGTCACAGCTTAAAGTCCCATAGGAAAATGAATAATAGTAAAGCTCTGCGCGCCAGTTGCTGGGTTTGCGTGTAGAGGCGATAATACATTACATACGCCGACCTACGTCGCTCTTAACATTCCATCGGTTTTGTGCCTCACATACACCAACGCAACCTACCTAGATAAGAACCTTAAATGACGAGATTATTATATATTATTATTGTACTTCCGTTCGTGTGCACTCTGCTTTTCACTACAGTTCAAAATTCCACATAAAGATTGCATAGAGTACGTTGTTGTCAGGTGTTTACTATTGAGTACAGTGGAGTTTATTCGCTTCATTTATTACTTTTACTTAGAGCCGCGATTTTATGGCGAAAAGATTTTTGCAACATTTGGTTTCGATGCGTCATGTGCACACCTGCAGCTCTGCTACATCGTCTGTGGTTGGATGATTTTACTCTCACTTGCCTTGGCAAATTATAGACGTATAGACTCACGATAATCTTATTCTGATTGTTGATTGGTGCAGTAAAATGAGAAACGTGTCTGAACAAAGACACGCTGCCAATAACCTTGAAACAGAACTGCCGATGTGCACGTGAGTCGCTGAAACAAAGTGAGGCAAAAATATTTTCGCGACAAAATCGTGGCCCTACAGTTTTACTGCCTAGTGGCAGGTAGGTTGGCGGCCTGGAGGGGGAGGGGAGGAGACAATGGTGGCCTGCGGCAAGTGTGTCGGCGGCCAAGGAAGTGTGTCACTGGGGGAAAGAAAGCGCCTTCACTCCCGCACCAGCGGGTACGCCGCTACGGCGGAACTAGAGCGCACGCTATTAGGCCATTTCTCCGTCAAATCACGGCAAGCAGCCCTAAAAAAATACCCATAATTCTCCTTTCTTTAAAATTCAATACATCCTGTTCCCTCAGTTAGGAACTTTCCGTAAATATGTTGTGAGCAGATCACAAAGTAATATTTTTTAAGTATGTCTCCAACACGCAAGAAAAAGTTTGGTACAGTCTACAATATATTTAGCATATACGTTTGTATATGGTGTAATAAGTAGTGTGTTCCCATAAAGTTATGGCGTATGGTCATCCGTCTACAAATGTTTAGGGCAACAAATGGAAGCCACATCAAACTGCGCTAAATAAGTACGAAAAATTGTGCGTTTTCCTTTCGTTTGGTGAATATTTCATTTCCTGTGACTTGTCAAAAGTGCACCATGACTCTACGGACACACTATATATATTTGACACAACAACATTTTTGTAGGCTGAACAGTATACGGAACGCATCTACTGTAAGCTTTATTGTTCTAACAAAATGCATTTATATCTATACTTAATATTCTTCTTTAGTGTACGCCTAAAGCGGGATTCACAATAAAGCTTCGCGGCGCAGTGCGATGGGCAGTAGCAAATGAAGCTTTGACGCTGGCGGCGAGCGTTGCAGCCATCACATATGTTGGATTTCAAGGCGTCGGGCGCCAGAGTGAAGAAGAATTAGGACAGTTTTATCAACATTTATTTATATATGTATGTATATAATAATAATATCTAAATTGTTATTCTAGTTTTCCATTTTTGGTTTCATACGACTGTGTTCTGTGCTACTGTTTTTTCAAAAAACAAAACTTACGACGAATTTAGTTGATTGTAGGTACTATATTAATAATATTTCTTAATTGTAGAGAAAAAGTATGTTTATGTACTAAATACGATACCAGGTAGCTGCACCATCTGTATTGACGATGGTAGCTGATGTTGTGACGCGCAATTGTGAATTCGCTTCTCAAGCGCCCGACGTTCATCGTCGTCGGCCGCGCCGCGCCGCAAAGCTTTATTGTGAATACCGCTTTAGGCGCTCAGAATGTTTGATTCAGTCATTTGAGGAACAACATAAGGCAGTTTTCTGTTGTGGATGTTATAATTTTGTACAGAGGCTGCCAATGAAATAATATGGTGTTTCTCAAATGAACGCATAGTACACTGCCTTGTTGCACTTTCAAATTATGCTTAACTAGCAGTCCCCCGCGGCTTTGCTCGCGAGTATTATTCGCAACTGCTGGTAATATTTACTTTAATTGAAGAACCTATTTGTACTCAAAATTGGTACTTCAGTCATCAAATGTTGGATTGTGCAAGCGGCTAGTTCTGCAGCAGGATAAGTAGCTATAACTGTCCACGCGAAAAGCAGTCTTAAATTTGTCCCTGACATTAACGGCGACTTCGCCTGGACCTTATTTATAACCCTGCCAATTTGACGCTGTGGGGTAGATACAGACACCTAAGGTAAGAGGTGAATCTAATGAAAAACATATTATTTACACTGTGTACATCCATTGGTGACGGTGCCCTCAATTACATATTTTCAACATATTCACTGGAACTTTATTGCTATTACAAAGTTTCAGTGGGTAAAGGTTTCACGGAAACGTATTTGGTACAGCAAACTTAATATTAGTGAGATGATATATCGTCGTTTTACTGCCAAAAGTGACCCAGTCAAAATGAGATAAAATGATATGTATATATTGTTCACGAACAATTGCTCAAGTTTTAAGTGTATTCGTCATTTCGTACTGTTGCGTCACAGTATAGAAACGTACCACATTTTTGTTAATATCTACAATTTAATAGTGTTTTTAAACAAAATGACATTAATGACTTAATCACTTATGGCAGTATACCGACGATATGTCAGCTGATGTTGTAGAGGAACCTAAGTGTAAAGCGAACTGCAATTTTACCCCATTTAAACAACTACATGTAAATTGCACTAATTCGATCTGCCTTGTAGTTATTGTGTGTCAAAATTGAACGTTCGCACGTAGCTTTTAACGGAATTCGAGCCCAGAACCTGCCGGAATTTAGACCTGAGTAACAAACAACTGCGTCACGTAACGTCAAAATAATTCATGAAAATAAAATTTTATAAAAAAAAATATCTGTGTCCTGGGCTCATAGAGGTTGTACAACACCACGTCTCGATAGGTTACTGTAGTGAAACTCCTGTATAGGTTGTTTCTCGCTGCTCTTTCCTGCTTTTCGGATCGTCTGCCTTGAATATTGACAAACTTAGTTATATTCTTAATAATCACGTTTCTTACAAAGAAAAAAATTACATACATATATTTTTAAATATTTACGTAAGCATCACTTTGACGCGAACAACACCTTAAATATCGCTACTGATTAGATATATATCGTGGGTTGATGGAAAACAAATTTTGTGCTTTTTCACCCTTTTGGGTGTCGAATTACGAAATATTTTAAATTTACATCTTAAACATTTGTATAAGTATCCAACTGAAGTGTAAATCACATCGCTAGCCCGTTCAGTCGAATCAAAATAAATCCCTCACTAAAAAAACACAATATCACCCCTGCACAGTATTGAGAAATCGAATTTCGAAAAATCTGAAAACCGTTTTGCGATAACTTCTGTAATCATCATCCTGAAGCAAAAATTAATTGTATATCTCGACGGGTTCGATAGATATCGAGGATTTATCTAAAACACATTCAAGGTCTTTTCACCACCTAAGAGAGTAAATTTCGAAAAACCCTTGAATCACGTTTTAGAATACTTTATTGGTATCTCGTGGACGTAAAAAACACAACATTAGCCCGCTGGGTTC
>PNEQ01084727.1:0-35387 GCA_003012365.1 Medauroidea extradentata
AATCAAAACTTAACAAAACTACACTAAACAAATTAATGCAACAATACGGAGGCAGCAATTGCTAGTAAGTTTCATATTTCATGTATGCTACATCATTGCTTTCAGAAAGAACATAATATGAGTATGAATAATGTGGTTGAATTTGACATCTAAAATTAATCTGCTAATGTAGAAAAAATCCAAAATTATGATCGGAGCAGTTTATTCTTCCTAAAGTGAAATTATTCTGTTCGTAAAATTGTAACTGGCATTCATAGGCTAATAAAATAATGTACACTTTAAAACTAATACACAGCGAAGATTAATAGTTGTATTTGCTGTTATGGGGTCCTTGTAAAGTATAGAAGGAAGCACCATACAAACAATATAATTTCTAGTTTTTTTCTGGTCGACGTGGCTTCTACAATAATGCACTGTAAAATTTTTCTGTTGGTAAAATACGATATTAAAGTTTATAATTAGGATATACAAGCATCAGGCAGCCCTGTGTTGTTGCGGGTTTGAAGATAGAATGGAGAGGGGAGAGGCTTGGCGGGCTACACGTGCGTCCCTGCAATACCTCGCGTCTGCGACGCGCTTAGTGTCTGCGCATGCGCAGACGTGGGCTAGAAAAGATGCAAGGGGAAGTGGAGAGGCCGGCCGTACTCGAATGTAGGGTACGGAAACAACCGAAGCTGGCTTCACCGTGTAAGTACCTAGACACAAGTGCCCAGCTCACGCAACTCTCCACCCGGCAGACGGCCGGAGGAGGGGAAAGGAGGGGAGAAGGCTTGAAGGCGGCCGACCATGGCCGAGCGTAACCGAAGCACATTCTTGACGTCGGGAGCGGAGAGGGGGGGAAACGTCTCGAGTTCATTAGGACAACACACGGCGGCTCACAAATTCAAATTCACCAATCTTCTGAGAGAAGGCAGAGTCAATGTTTATGCATTCACAGCTTGTTATGTATGAGGACTGGGCGGAAAGGCCAGTACAGATACATGTTCTGCAATTAGGGGCTCTCTATTCATGTTAAGGGGACTACAGTTCGAATACTTGAAATGAAAGAGTGAATTCAAATAATTGGAGTTTATTACAAAAGATTAAAATAAATTGTTACAAAAATAAATATTTCATTAATGAAAATAAAATTGTACAATTTGGAAAAAGATTTGTCATTAAAATGTGATGAACTGTGACCAGATATTACATTAAGAAATTATACTACACAGTAAAGTGGTTTCTGGCATTACAAAACAATCCCGAGGTCATTACATTACTTTGAAAACATTTAATAAAAGGCAATCGCACTGGCCAACAACAAATACACGCGTCAACGTATCCACGACTATTCAACAAATACCGAACATGAAATCTAAAGGGGAACTAATAATAATTTAATAATAAAAGAATAACATAAAATAATACTTATCATTTTGATGTTCCTGTCCAGCGAAGTCTCATCCATCTCAGGGCTACGAAGTCTTCTTATTCCGAAATAAATAAACGACTAACGAAACTAAAATTAATAGTAATTTGCAATACCAACGAACTAACTAAACTTAACTTAAACTCCTGCCATCTGGCAGCCCGAGCCCTTAGGCCTATGCATCGCCGATCAGGGAATTGCCATGTTCGCCTAGTTACAACGAAAAAGTCCGCCAAAAGGGTCCCACCAAAGAGAATCTACAAAAGAAGTCCTACGAAAAGTCTAACGAAAAGTTCACACAAAAAGTTCTACAAAAGAAGTCCGCCAAAACATGGCCGGCAGGTATTTATAACTATCGGTTGCGCCGTCCAGAACCTTCCATGATTTACCTTCCTGGAATGGTCAGCAGCGAATATTCCAGATCGGCGCAACATCTACCTTCTCTGTCCCACAGGACATTCACTCGTCAGCGACGTTTGACGTCACTGTCCGAGAGCGGAATGACAGATATGTGCTGAAGTGCACTTCTAGCCCTACGTCGGCCCTACTAACAGCTGGTAATGTGGGACAGGGGAGCGGGGGAGTTTTGACAGAGGCATCCAGTGCCCCCGGAAGGCCGCTGCACGCTGAAGGTACAGGAAGGACCCACAGTACACGACCGCCCGGCGACACCGAAACATCCATCACAACACCCCCCACCTACCAACAACCTAACACAAGGCCATCGGTCTACACACACTACCGGGACATTGTCCGCAAAGGAATTCACTAGCACTGCAGTGCAACAAACTCTGCAGTCTACCAGGAACAGTGAACAACAAAAACTCTACCTGAGAGACTGTCTGAGAACACTCTAGATTTCCACGATTCTAAATGTAAAGCAATGACTTCCCAAGAACTGAATACTCTTTAAAATTACAAGCCAAAATAACTTTACCACATATTTAGAGTTTTTTTTATATAATTAGGGGGCTGGAAGTCCCTCCCAGCCCCGAACAAAAGATCATTGCGGCTATTTGGCCTTTATTTACAAAAGTAAAACACATCAGGCGCATGCGTTCGGAGTACTCCCATTCCAACCACAACGGTTCTGGTGGGCAAAATGGCTGGGGGTGAAGAAGTGTGAAGACTGCTGGGTGGGGTGATGGTGATGGCTGGTGGAGCGCCCCTCAGAGGAGAGCGGGGCGCTCAGACGTCCAACGGCGAAGGATGGTAGTCTTCTGGCGAATCGGTGGTAGTGATGAAGGCGACGGGCGATGCTTGGTGAGGAGGTGATTACGGTACAAGGTGAGGCGGTGCTGAAGTCTTCGGTGGGAGGTGCCCAAGTCAGGGGTGGACGTCGCCGTTGTCAGCCACCGGGATCGCCGGCGGCGGCAGCGGTGGCGGGGTCGTCGTCGTCATCCGTGCGCAAGTGGTCCACACTGAAGAGGGGTCGCCTAGGGTATGCAGCGGCTGGAGGCGGGTCCCTAACACGCCGGATGTAAGGGTTGGGGTTGGTGGAGCAGAGGCGGATGAACTTAGTGGAGGCTTTGACGAGAATGGAATGGAAGTGTGGAAGATGGGTGAGTGCAAGGAGGCGAGCGCGGGGAGTAGCACGAGGAAGACCCAGGAGTAGTCGGAGACCTAGAAAGTAGGCGCGGGTGAGGGTACGGAGGTTGTAGATGGAAGAGTGTGACCAGACAGGACTGGCGTAGGTGAGGCGAGGGATGACGAGAGAGCGGTAGACGGTGAGGCGAGTGTCGAGGGGAGTACCGGAGCGGGGTCGGAGGACGGGGGCAAGTTGAGAGAGGATACATATTTAGAGTATGGATGAGAAGAAAAAACATAAAACAAAAAAAAATGCCCCAAAATTAGCGTCGTGACAATATATATAAATGATTTTCCTAAATACCTAACGAGAGGCAAGCCTACAATGTTTGCTGACGACACACCAATAACACTGTGTGGAAAAAATTTGGAACAACTACACTTCAACATTAACACTGCCCTACAAGAAATGAACAGTTGGTTTAGAATTAATAAATTAACCCGTAACATTTGGAAATCCTCACTTATATCTTTCTCTATTAACAACTCCCATCCAAACAAACATCTCCCAGACCCTCCCATCAAAATTAAACAGTGAAATGTTTCCTACTTCTAATAGCACTAAACTACTTGGGTTAACAGTTGACAACAATCTAACATGGAAAATACACACAACACTATGTAGCAGATTGAGTTATCTATGTTATGCCTTTCGTGCACTCAAAAAAACCTGCTCACCCGACACGGTAAGAGCAATGTACTTTGCTAATGTCAACTCAATTCTAAGCAATGGAATCATATTCTGGGGTACATTAAATCACTGTAAAAATGGTCTTTGCAAAAAAAAATTATACATATCATTAATAACATAAAAGCTCCAGACTCCTGTAAACCCCACTTTAAACAACTTAAAATTCTCACATATATATATATATATATATATATATATATATATATATATATATATATATATATATATATATATATATATATATATATATATATATATCACAATAATTTTTGTATTACCCATGTAAACTTCCCCTTGAATAAAGACATCCACTCCCACAACACAAGACATAAGTATGAAATTTACTCTAAACCCCACCGAACGAAACTGCTTGAAAAGGGTCCATCTTTTGCAGCTAGTAAACTAATAAACAAACTCCCTAAAGAATTTCACAAAATCTTTAAAGCTAAAAATCTATCAACTTTCAAGGAACTCTTAAAACAATATCTTATCAAGAAAGCCTACTACAATGTGAATGAATATTTTCAGTCTCCTACACCTACTTTTGTCTAACGTATGATGCATTGTCTTATGCTAGTTAAACTGGTTTGTTTTAATTTTTGTAAGCTAATTTATCCTCG
The DNA here is from genome assembly GCA_003012365.1 of Medauroidea extradentata. Taxonomy (NCBI): domain Eukaryota; kingdom Metazoa; phylum Arthropoda; class Insecta; order Phasmatodea; family Phasmatidae; genus Medauroidea; species Medauroidea extradentata. Next base: position 4,307 of record PNEQ01084727.1, read on the forward strand.
TATTGTAATCTTGCATTTTTTTTATCAATATGCTGGTTCACTATTACTTTCTGTACTAGTAGGTACTCTGTAAAAGCAATGACAACTCCAAACACACTCTGTTGTGTGTAATATTGAAAGTTGAAATAAATAAAAATAAATAAATAAACATAAATAGATTTTCAGATAATTGTCCTTCCAAACAATTTACTTTCCATATTTTGGAAAAATACTTTTTCAATATTCTAACTTCAAAGTCATATTTCTTTCTTAGTATTAAGTTTAAACACAAAGTGGTCGCTATGATTTGTGTTTAATTTTTCCTTAGTCAAGATCCCAGTGAGAAACCTTTGGTGGGCTATGTTCTCATGCAGGTCGTAAAATCAATCCTTTAAGTATATCCTTTTGTTCATCTTGTAAAGCCCTTTCATGTCCCCATGCTCTGCTGGAGCCAACTAAGAAGAAGACTCTGAAGGTGCACTGAGCACATATAAACAATTCATTACATGTGATTCAAGCAAACAGAGTATGTTGCATGATGTAATTCCTCTGGACTTGGACACTGTATGCCCCGATTTAGGAAGAGTTTATAAAAGCATTGCAGCTATGTTTGTGGCTACATAGTAAAGAAATTAAAGAGCAAATTTGACTGTGTTGAATGCCATTCAAAATTGTCAACAAAAATTCTCACTCAAGAACATGAATTGATTCAAACAAGAGAATACACAGATGTGAAAAAAATTTCTTCAGTATCCAGAAGAGAATGTTACACAGGCAGTTCAAAAATCTGTACATTTTATATTGGGTACATGCCACTACAGGGGAGTGGGAACACATATAAAAATTTTGCTGAAACATAAACTACAAAATCTGATATCAAGTTGCCCACAACATAGTCCTGATATTGAAAAATCATTCGTTGACCTAACCTGCAGAATGATAATCTTTCACTGATGTAAAAGAGTGAATCGGATTTTGTCAGGAAAGGAATAATCAAATGTGTCTGCTTCAGACAAGATAAAAAAGCTTGCCTGTGGTAGAAATGTGAAATTCAAGACACACAAGACTTCAAAAGTAAAATGAATTATACTACTTTGTGGGTATGAGTTTGTCATGTTTATTCTTTTTCTTAGCATGTGGCTTGTTTATTCACGTTCACATTTATGTAAAATATGTTTGTTTTACCTATTTTTTCTTGTATCGATTGTATTATTCGTGTCAACTCTTTGATATACATTTTCTTATTAACATCTGTTAATTTTAAAGCAAAAGTATTCTTGGTCCGGATTTTGTTGACATTATCAAGGCAGCCTGCATACTACACAATTTTGTTCGGAAACAGGACGGCATAAACTACAACGATGCAGAGACGTATCCTTTCACGGATGTCAACGATTTCGGACCAGCTGAACGAGCTACTGGAAATGAAGTGCGGGACATTTTTGCTGACTACTTTATGGGAGTTGGTGCTGTGCCTTTTCAAAGCCATCACATGTGGTAGACTTAGGCCCAGTTTCTCAAGGTCTGATTTTCTTCTGATTATCTTCCGATTTAAATTTAACCAATGGTTAGCAACAATATCTGTTTCCAAAGTACTGATTAAGATTAATCAATGGGTTAGAAGTCGGTAACCATTGGTTATCTTAATCATAAGAAGAGGTATTGATTACAGAGTTAAACAGGACTTTTAAAACAAACAAGGTTATAAACAATGACAATTTTTTAGGTTATGATGACAGATGATTTAAATTTATTGTTTGAAGAAGATGATGATGATGAAGAAATAGTAGATTTCATAAACAGGCCAAGACTTTTTCGGGAACGCCCAAGTCACATGTAAATATATGACCATGAATTTGTTATGCGATTGCGGCTGAGTCAAAATACTGTCCTAGCACTACTAGAAAAAATTTTACAGCTGGAAGTGACCACAGACAGGTGTGTACTTATTTATTGCATGTTTTGTTTACATCCCATAAACTTTAGTACGTTCTGGTAAGAAATATTTTTTTTTGTAGGTTATGTGAAAACATTTGGTGGTTATGTCACATGCCTTTATGTCTCTATACTCCCATACATTATTTTGCATAATTGGTTGGAAACCTATGTTAGTTGTACGTAATATTACGTATCTTGGGTATTGGCAATAAAAATGTATTTTTATTTCTTCTGAAAAAATAAAACCTACGATGATCAAGGAATCTGGATTGAAAAGTTCTTAATATAAGTTTGTAGATTACTTTACAAGTTTTTCGATACTTTTGTATGTTATAATACCTATTGTAGGTTATGTTATTGTTACATAATTGTGTAGGTTATATCACACATATAGGTTCCTCGATGAATAAAATTCTACTTCGATTTTCTTCTATGCATATTCTTTATGCTTCCAAGTTACAGCGTCAGTTTTTTTTTTTTTGTATTCTATGATACGGGCGTATTTTTCAGCACAGAAACAAAATTTTCGGCACGCTGCCGCTTATTTTTTTCCATTGCGTATACAAACACTGCTAACCAGCACAGCTAAATAAACAAATAAAATCTTTACTGCAGCCAATCACAAGTTTATATGCCATTGCATGGTTGCCACATTTACCTTAACCGATACCGTACTTAGCTAAACATAAGATTAAAGTACATTGAGAAACACTTCAGATTTAATCACCACTTAATCAATAGGTTAAATATAATCATAGGATTAGCTAACCAAGGCTTTAATCAGACATTGAGAAACCGGCCCTTAAGTGATGGGCAAAATCGGAATAAAATAAATCTAGTACTCGATTTTTCTTAAAGTTCTCGGTTTCCGATTCTTGCTGGGTGATATCGATTCAATCACTCGCTTTTTTTATCGCCTGTAAACGGAGTTTTCGCTACTCCCGAGTTCTCACATTATACCACTAGTTTCACTTTCTGATTACATGTTCTCGCTTTACTTTGGTCCGATCCGAGTTAACGCTTGCAACTTCGAGTTCTCACACAAACCACTCGTTTCTCTTCGTAATATGAGGTCTCGCTTTGCTCCGAGTACACACATCGCTTTATCAGGTTCTGTTTATCACTTGCCACAACACGCTACCATCTCGCTATGTATTTTAAGTACAATTGCTCATTTTTAAACGGTTTAAGTAACAAATTACTTAAAAATGTACATTTCTAATAACTGGGTTTACAAAAAATAGTTATTTTGCACTTAAATAATGTGCAGCAAAGTTCATCAAGCAAACATTTAAGCACAGTTCCAAATTCAGTAATTTTAAAATATAAAAATTATGCTAGTTAAGAGTTAATAAAATTATTAGTAAGTATACCATTCCCGAAAGGTTTTCGGCATTAAATCAGGGATGTTACAATAAGCTGAAATTAATTTTAGGAAGTGTTAAAATCAATACTCTACTCACTGTGTCGGGAGTGATAAATCGTTACTGATACGTTACATATTTTTTAGGTTTACTAGGACGATTCTGAGCACTGTTACTGCTAGACGCTGTTGATTTTGATGGACACAGATCGCTTAACAAAGCTGATGCAGTTGGTTCAGTCTGGGAATGTTGTTCAAAGATCAGTTGAATCAGTCTTCTTGGTTGTGGCGCAAGTTCTTCAATTCCCTACACTTCAGAAAGCAGTTCTGATGCCAATCTATAGTAGTTGGGTGTAACCTGTTAAGATGAGACTTTAGGTTTGTAGTGTTCCCGAAATTTTTTATATTTTTCTTGCACATTTGACAAGTCACAATTAAAGGGTTCGAATTTTTTCCAAAGAAATTCCACACTATAGAGCGATTCTTGTGGCACATATTGAAGAAATATTTTCAGTGAAAGCTAACACTGAAAATATACATCGATCGCTAGAATGTTTGTACGACTGGAAACTGAAAAACTGAAAACTACTCAATTAATAAATTTTCTTTCACCTAACGCGACTTTATTAAAATTTCTCGCACCTTCAGTCAATACTGAATAAAAAAACATGAGTAGTTCACTCCGAACAGAAAGAATCCTTTTTATCAGGTATGTTACATTACTTAGTGTAAATAATAGTGTTATTGTATACACAGTTTCTGTTGAGTTCTCTGCTTATGATCATAACGTTAAACAGTTTCCAATGTAAATTCTTTTAATTTTTTTTGTTTGTTTTTGTAAGTATGTACATAGCTCTTCTATGACGAGTCCTATACTACTTGTAAAATCTCTGTATATGATGTAGTTGAATTGAATTGAATTGACAACACATAAAGGTACAGACCAGAAGAACATAAAGATACTAGTAAGCCTGCTGATTCGTTCGTAAAATGAGACGACATTCGTCGCAGCGAGGAAGCCATGTGTGATAAGTGACATACTATACTGAATTATGCAAAGATAAATTGCCGAGTTGCTTTTTTTTATCACACCGTGACAGCTCCTTTACTGCGCATCAGATGTCGGCTTATTTTTATAAACAGTGGTATTATCAGTTAGTTCTCACACAGGAAGGATACTGTAGAAGGGGAGAGCGAGAGATTATCTCTGGAGAAAATACAATACAGCTGTTCTGTGATAGCGGTGTATTTTGCCATTCTCACGTTACTGAGTGAGAAGCGAGTACTCGGAAACCATATGATTAATCGATTTTTTGAATGTAGATCGGAAATATAATCGAGTATATGAATCCTCCGATTCTGCCCATCACTACGTATACTAGTTTATGTCAAAACTGTATTGTTATACATGTTACATACTGAAGTTGGATTGCGATGACACTTCATAAACAATAAATTGAGTTTTTTTTATGAAACAAACACAATTGTCGTACGAAATCGGCAACAATTTACAAAATGACATTATAAATTTTAGTAGTAAAATATTTGTGTTACATTTGTTAAGTCTTCTACGGCATTAAAGAGACTAATGGCGGATAACAATTTTATTGTAAATTATAACATAAAATATTTCAGTTTTTTCTTACCCTGTTCCCTTCGTTCAGTTTCCGTCTTCTCGTCCCGATTCTCAAACATTGCTCTCCCAACACAATCCCATTGTCTTGCTTTGCAGTCTTTGTCCTTGTAATCCTTATTCGATTTCTCCCACAGAACAGGATATTCTTGCACACATTGTATGAACTTATCGACGTCAAACATATCGGCAAACTGCGGCAGCACCGCACTGTGTGGTCTCTCCAAGTGAACTACAGCTGTTGTTCTCGAGTTGCGGCAGAGCGGTAGTAGTAGCATGCTGCGGTCGGTTTCGGCGCCGCGCGTGCCTGCCGCACTGTGTGGCCCCTACCATTTGAACCAATGTGTTCTACTGCTGCGGCGGAAATGCAGAGGAGAAAACGCTGCGGCAGAACCGCAATGTGTGGTCCAGGCCTAACGTCTAGCAGATGATTTGCTCCTACTTGCCCTCGCAACTCTTCCTCGCGAGGAGGAGCTAAAAGGGCATGGTCTTTTTGACGTGGGAGCATCTTGACCTGACGAGTAAAACACCCTGCACCATCTTGTTTCTGGCGAGTAAAACGCCTAGGAGTGCCCCGAGAGCTGCAAGAGCACAAAGAGTCGCCAGGTCAAGGCCGAGTAAAACAAACCTTATGATACATACTAACTACCTGATATCATGAAATGTTTGTTTTAAAAAATTAAGATGACATAGTAGGTTTGTTCGGGCGCCCTGAGATTTCTGCGCTCGAGAGCAAGTTGAGATTTTCTGGTAGCAGAAAAAGAGCAGAAAAGAGCAGAAATCGCAGTGCTCTTTTCTGCTTCCTATTGAATGCCTTAAAGTCGCGAGTTGTGGAACTATCAAGACCTTTCTTTACTTCATATCAGCTATATATCGCAAACTTTCTACTTTTTTTGAAAATGATATTATATGGTTGCCAGTTTTTTTAAAGGAAGAGAGTGAGTAGGCCAATGAGCGCTAAAAAGAGATATATATTTATCCAGGTAAAATCCAGCCTAGTTACGTCACTGCAGTGAGGTCATCATAGAATGGGTCGAAAGCCATTAAAACTTAAAATTTTAAGTAAATAATAAGCCTAAATTGTACAAATGTAACAATATTAAAAAGTTTTGGAGCTCATAACATAACTTTTTATCTTTGATGTTTCATGTTATTTCTTGTGATAACTAAATTATGTAATATTTACCAGGCATTTATTACTCATGTCTGCATATATAAAACGAAATTTCTTCCAAGTGACTGTTGTACAGCAGTAATAGTTTAACAGATATTCATTTATGCACGTTTATATAGACCTATTCAAATTTTATAATTTTGCCCGAGTACAAAAAAGCAATGTATATTATTGCCCAAGTCATTGATTTTTAAGGAATTTCGAAGTTAATTTTGTTACTTAACGACTGATTTATTACACTGAATAATTTATTTCGTCACTCGCCTTCAGCTACGAACGTAATATTTTATCTGTAGATGTATTGCCATCGCAATGCAACAAAAATCTTGAAGTATCTCTGACAAAATAAACTATCAATTCAAATTTGGCGCAAATTTTTCTGCTCTCGATCTCACTGCTCTTCTGCGCTTCCTCGGCAGCGAGAGCAGAAAGTTCATGCTCCTTCTGAGAAAAGGAGCAGTTCTCGGGTACACATCACTAGACCTAAAATCACTAGCCCTAAAGTCACTAGCACTAAAATAATTTTAGCGCTAGTGACTTTAGGGCTACTGACTTTAGGGGATTGACTTTAGGACTAGTGACTTTAGGGCTAGTGACTTTAGGGCAAATGACTTTAGGGCTACTGACTTTAGGGCAAATGACTTAAGGGCTACTGACTTTTGGGCTAGTGACTTTAGGGCTACTGACTTTAGGGCTAGTGACTTTAGGGCTGCTGACTTTAGGGCTAGTGACTTTAGGGCTACTGACTTTTGGGCTAGTGACTTTAGGGCTACTGACGCGCGCCCCAGTGCTCTCGACGCCTGAACACCCTACCAAAAAAACACTTCCGGTAAATCGAACGCCCGAAATGAAAAAGAGCAAGAAAAGAGCAGGAAAATCTCAGAAATAGTAGAAATCTCAGGGCGCCCGAACAAACCTAGTAAAACCTGCTTTTATAATAACCGGAAGACATGTTTTGATACATGCTCTCGTTTACGCTTTAAAAATTATGATCTCAAAAGTAGTAGAAATTGTAGATCTTGGCCTTAAGTGTATTTAACTAAATTTTGTTTGTTCGCCTATCCTATTCAGTTTAACTGCAGTAGGCGTAGTTAAGATGCCATGTAGCAATTTCTTTCTAATGGTGTAAATGGTTCGTTTAGAACAGCCAGTTACATAATCTGGAAGATTCCTTACTGACTCAAATTTAATATAACAGACTGTTTTACTCCCTACCAATTTTGCTTATTTTTAGATGTTGTATTTTCCCTGCAAATAAATGTTTAATAATAACACACATTGAATCAAATAAATAATACGACAAAAGTGCAATTATAAAGAAATTTTATTCCCTAATACATTTACTGGGCACAGCATATAGCTTGGTGAGAGAGACAGTTCTAACTGTTGCTGGTGTACTGCTGAACTAATGTATTAAGGTATGGGACAATCAAAACTGCTGACTAAAGAAAGCCTGTATCTTATTTACTAATCTCTCAGTACAGAACCTCACAGTCAATATATGGGGTTAAGAACCCCTTATAGCTGGTGCATGATTACCGTTGCAGCATGTTGTTGAAATAAATATTTCTAAACGTGCATTATATCTACCTACGAAAAAACAACACATTTTAAACTGAGTTTCACAATTTTTGTTTTGCAGATATCGCACTTTATAAACATTGTTTCGGGAATCTCAAAATGGCTAAAAACATATTTTTCAGACTTCTGTCATGTATGCCAGCAAAACATCGCAACTGCGTGAAAAATGTGTTGTCCATCAGTGTTTTGTGTTATTCCACCTGCAAGTACTGATTCTGTAAGTACTTGTGCATCTCTGTCTACATGTTTTAGTAATTAATAGCCTAGCAGTAGTTTCCCAACTTTTCTTTGATTATATATAAGTTACTACAATATTCTTACAGCAGTAAAATACTGCATTATCTTAACCTCCCTGCATGGATGTAAACATAAGAATATAACATTGTAGTAAGCAATAGTTTCATGCATTACTGTTAAATAATTTTATCACATTAACTAATGTATGCCAGACGAGGTTGTGCAGTAGAATTCCATAATTTTATGGAGCGTGTCTCAGATGTAGGGTACTATCACCTTGATAAAGGTGTGATTTGCGAAAAAATTGGTACTTGTATGTGGCTTCTTTATAGAGGTTAATGCTTAGGTGTAACATAATAATTAAAAGCTTAACATACAATATCTTCGATATTTTGGAGCAGGTGATGGGAGATCAAGTACTACTGTCTGTATCTGTAATTGTGGAGTAATATAGTTCTTAAACTTACTTTCTTTATTTGGTTGATGACATAGCAAGTTCAAGTAATACTACTTTTTCTTTATGTTTTACTATCAAAATAAATTTTAAATATTAAGTTCCATCATACAATGCTACTAAATGAAAACTTTGTTGTTTGTGTGGTTTTACAATGAATGCATTTGATTTGTAAGAATGTGAAAGAAAGGGATTCCAATTTCAATCAGCAGTATTTTATTTTTTTGTACCTATATCATGAAATTTGTGCTGTAAGGGAGAGAGGTTTGTTTACTTTATGCTGTCTAAATTTTTGAAAGTGGATTATTTACTCAACAGTTTTTTGTTATGAAATTAGTATGTATATTGAAAGATGATTGTAATTTGTAAGATTCGCTGCAGCGTTCGAGAAAAATTTTTATTCTGCTAAATTGTAAATATTTTATTAGATTCCAAGGAAATGCTAATTTAATCAATGTATAAGTAAAAGTTTGTACTGTACATTAGTATATGTCCAAGTATTTAATATACACGGGCTGAGAACGAATATTAACTAAATGCACATTTTTTGCACATGCCTGTCGATTTATAGCACCTTTATTGTAAATACCAATAGCAATTTGATATTCCCTTAAAGTGTATAAAAGTATCTAAAATGTGAACTTGAACAGCAATTTATTTAAGGCCACGGATTCCAATTTATGCTGTTTTAGAGTATAATTTTTGAAATCCTGAAAGTGAGCTGATATCATGAAACCGTTTTACATACAAATGTTGGAAATTGTTTGTGCTATGTTGCCAAATTTTTTTCAGAACATGTGTTTCAATAGCTTCGGCTAATCATCAACTTTATTATTTTCTTAAAGTAAATCAATTGCCGGAAGAAAAAAGTTAAGCTACATAGTAAAAACAATTTCCAAAATTTATACGTAACAGTTCGGTGATATCTGCTCTCTTTCAGGATTTAATAATTAAAACTTATTAAATAGCATACATAGGAACTGGTAGCCATAAAATGTGTATTTTTGAACTCGTTTTGATTTTTCATGAAAACAAGTTTGAAAAATTTAAAAATCCCACCGTAACATTGCATTTGAATCTCCCACCATTAAATTTATTTCCCGATATGATGCCATCTGGTGGTTCCCTCTAAGCCCTTATTGACCTCGCCTGATACATAGCATAGCCTTCTCGACATCTTCTGTTGGCATGCACACAGCTTCAGGCCACAGGCACCATCCAGGACATGTGTAAAAAACATAAATAGTTTGTTAAAATCACAGTGTTTATATTATTGTGTATAAATCCTAATAGTGAAACATGTAAATAACTACTTATATATATATATATATATATATATATATATATATATATATATATATATATATATATATATATATATATATATTCGTGATCACATGCATAGGAACAGAGTTGCATAACAGTAACATCTGTTATTTACTACAATTCAGTGCAACCAACACTACATGCAAAAAAACTACACACATACATTCATCTATGGCGCACTGCCAGGTAATAAGAAAGTGATCCTGAACTACCACCGATATTTTTGTAATTTGTGTTTGTAAATTATATCATCATATTTCCTGTATATACTTTAATTAATTTAATACTGTTTTACTGCCTGTAATGCTCCACTGTATGATGCATCATTATTTGAAGATAAATGCACTAAATGAACTGTATAGATTCGACAACATATAAATTGAGGTTTGTTGATCAAATCAAGGAATTCTACCCCACTAATCCTAGTGGGGGAATAAATTGAGGAAACAATTCTCTTGATTTTAATCCCTTCATCACCCTGCTTTCTCCCTCCAGGTGACCGTTCGTTTTCAGAAGTAGTGGCCCATTCTTCCTTCCTGGTGCTCGCTCCTTCTTGGAGGAAGTTGTTGTTTTGCGAAGGTTAACTAATTATTTGAGTGCATAATTAGTATTTTATTCAACCGAATAAAATTACATTCGACATATCTAAACAAACACATAGATAACATATAGAGCTCAGTATAAAACGACACAGGCAGAAATAACTAAACCATTCCATAGAACAGTGGTCAAATATAAAGTATGTTCTCAGTCACAACACTCCCACTAGAACGTACTTTAGTTAGGTCACTGCTTTTCGTCCCATTCCTTGGATGCAGAAACGATGCTTAACAATTGGCAAGCCTTTGGTTAGCACGTCAGCAATCATGTTGGCTGAACATTGATGAAGAACTTTTATCACCTTGTCGTCTATGAGCTGACGAATGAAATTATGTCTTGTGTCAATGTGCTTAGTTCTTGCTCGAAATCCAGGCATTGCGGCCAAATCAATCGCACTTTTGCTGTCACAGAAGATGTTTATTGTTTTATGAGGAATATCTTTGTCTAGCTCATTTGCCAAGCTCTTGAGCCACAGTAGCTCTTGACATCCAGCAGAGAGTGCCATGTATTCAGCTTCAGCAGTCGACAATGCTACGGTCCTCTGTTTCTTGCTGCTCCAAGTGACTGCACCTCCTTGCATTGTGAAAATGTATCCAGTCGTAGAATGTCGGTCATCAACATAATTAGCCCAGTCCGCATCACAATGCCCTACAATGTCACATGATTCACTTCTGCTAAATTCAAGTCTGAAGTCTGCTGTACCCTTCAAATAACGCATGATTCTTTTCACTGCTACCCAGTGAGCCTTACAGGGGTTGCTACAAAATCTGCTTACAGCATTTAATGCAAATCCAATATCTGGTCTGGTTCCTTGATAAACATACATCAGATATCCTATAGCATCTTGATATGGTACTTCATCGATCTCTTGACTTTCTAGTGTTTGCAAATCATACTCTTAGGCAACCTTTGATTTATATCGCTTGGAGTAGCAGCTGGATTACATTCTTCCATGTTGAATTTAGTCAACATCTTCCTGATGTAACTCTCTTGATCTATCCAGATCTTGCCTGCTGTACGGTCCCGTGTGATTCTCATTCCAAGAATATATTTGACTTCTAAATCATTCATCTTGAAGCGCTTCGTTAATCTAGTTTTAATGTCATTTTTAAATTTATTGTCATTGCATACAGTTAGTAGATCATCAACATAAACAGCTACAATAACAACACGTTCAGGTTCTATTTTGAAATATATACATTGATCTGTTGTAGAACGAGTGAGGCCAATTTCTTCAAGGGCACTATTTAACTTCTGGTTCCATGCTCGGCTCCCTTGCTTCAGACCATATATAGCCTTGGAAAGTTTGCAAACCTTTCCTTCTTCTCCTACCAATTCAAACCCTTTTGGTTGGGTCATATATATATTTTCTAACAAGTCCCCATGTAGAAATGCTGTTACAACATCCATGTGTGCAATGTACAGATCATATTTTACAGTCAAAGCTAACAGCATTCTTATTGATGCATGACGAACAACAGGAGCAAATGTCTCTTCATAATCAATACCGTTTCTTTGTGCACAGCCCTTTGCAACCAACCTGGCCTTATAACGTTCAATTTCTCCCTTTGCATTCCTCTTGGTTTTCAATACCCATTTGCAGTCGATGGGTTTTCTGTCAGCTGGCAGAACAGTAATTTCCCAAGCATTATTCTGTTTAAGTGAATCAAGTTCCTCCTCCATGGCATGAATCCAGTGTTTACTTGCTGAGGATGCCAGAGCTTCTTCTAAAGTTTGTGGATCATCTACAACAACATTGCCTTTGTACATTATGAAATCCTCCATATTTTTGGGTTTCTGGCACCTAACAGATCGTTGAAGCTGCTGATCATGTGATTGTGCCACATTTGATGCAGGTGATGTAAACCTAGAGTTTTTACTAAGTATTTCTTCACATGAGTAATCTCCCACTTGATCCAATGCTTCTTGATCGCCAGAGCTATTGCCATTACATGTGTCATCTTCAACATTGTCTATGACAGTAGTGAAGATATCTCCCAACTGGTGGGATGCGAATGGACCAGGAATTTTATGCATACCTTTCATGTTCTTGCTGTCAACATGTTCATTTTCAAAAAAAAAAATACTACATCAAGACTCTTAATAATACTTGCAGTTCCTTGTTTCAGAAGTCGATATCCTTTAGAATTCTCACAGTAGCCAACAAATATACACTCTTCGCTTTTTTCATTGAATCGTCTACGTCTTTGCTTCTGGATGTGTGCAAATGGCTTGCACCCAAAAATTCGTAAATGTCTCAAGTCTGGTTTACAACCACTCCAAACTTCTTCTGGTGTCCTTCCATCAAGTACTCGGGATGGAGAACGGTTGTACAAGTAGGCTGCTGTGTTCACTGCTTCAGCCCAGAAAGTGTAATCTAGTCCTGCCTCGATGAGAAGACAACGTGTCTTCTCCACAAGAGTGCGGTTTAGTTGCTCAGCCACCCCATTTTGCTCAGGTGTATAGGGACAGGTTGTCTGATGCTGGATTCCTAGATCCTTTAGAGTTGTCAACATATCTCTGTTGACATATTCACTCCCATTATCTGTACGCAACTTTATAATCTTCCAATTTGTTTGTCTCTCAACCATAGCTCGAAAATCTTTAAAAGTTTTCGTGGCCTCGCTCTTTGATTTTAAGAAATATACAAATACTTTTCTAGAATAATCGTCAATAAGGGTGAAAAAATAACGCGACCCTCCAATTGACTGTTCTCCCATCGGGCCACATATATCAGAATGCACCAACTGCAGTGGTTCGTAAGCTCTTGATCCCTGATGTTTGAATGGAAGTCTTTGCTGCTTGCCCTTTACACATATACTGCATATGGCATCATCAATCTTTGAAAATGCCAACCCTGTCGCAGAACCATTCCTCAACTGTCTCATGCCCCATCGATTTAAGTGACCTAGCCTTCTGTGCCATAAATCGCTTCCAGAAACCAGTCTGGCACAGATTGCCTTTTCATCAGCTAGATCAAGCTTGTACATGTTATTAATTAGAGAAGCTGTAGCAATCAGTTTCCAGTTTGTGTCATATATTCTGCAACCTTTATCATTAAATAACACAGAGTGGCCATGCTCGACAATTTTACTTACCGACAACAGATTGGCAGAAATATCTGGCACTTATTCTTCCGCTTTGGTGGTATCTATCCTTCCAGTTACTGATACCTTTAGAAGTACATCGCCCTTGCAGTTAGCAGACAGTCGCTTGTTATCAGCCATCATAACTTGATCATTTGTTACTTTACAAGTGTTTGATAGCCAACTAAGTTGTCTGGTAAGGTGCACTGTAGCCCCTGAATCAATGTACCAATCTTTTGTATCCGTTTCTCTTGTTGTAAGAACAACATTCATTAAGGCGTGGTTATTAGTATTATCAATCTTCCTTGTTTCTGTTCTCTTCTGCTCTGAATATCTTGCTCGTTCAATTCATTGTGGACAATTTCGCGCTAAGTGTCCATGAACATTACATTCATAGCACTTAGGACCCTTGTTTAAGTTCCTCCTTCCCTTAGAACTATAGAAAGCTATTTCTTGGTCAGGCACCAAGGAGTTCCTTGGAATTACTTGAACATCTTGTAGTATTTTTGTTTTGATTGAATCTTTGGTAGTAGGCATGCCTGAACTTTCAAGACCCATTATCATTGGTTTATATTAATCTGGCAACCCGGCTAACAATAGTGTACCAATCCACTCCTAACTAACTTGAAAGTTGATGCCTCGAAGTTTGTGCGCGGTAGTTATGATATTATTTACATATTCATATACAGAAACACAGCCTTCTAACCTAGTTGTTGTCAGAGTCCTCAACAAACCTACTCTTCATGTTAAACCAGAATCTTGAAAAACACTCTTTAATTTTTCCCAAACCTCCTTTGCCGTGTTTGTATCTTGAACACGCACATAATTTACAGAAGAAATTGACAAAATAATCTTCGCCCTAGCACGTGTGATCTTCTTATTATCCTTTTCTTCGCCCGTAACACACTGCCACAATTCTTCATGTTCAAGATAAGTTTTCATTGCAAACTGCCAAGTGTTGAAGTTCTTGTTGAAACATTGAACTCACACACTTTACACCTAGTGTACAATCACTGCACTTATTTTTATATTGTGTCACGTGTTTATATTGCTCCATGATAAATATTAAACTGTCTATGTTATGTTGTGTAATGGCCAAGCTATTATGAACTTTGTTTTGTTCTGTATCTTATAACTATTTTTATAGACGCAGACGTTAGTCATGAGTTTAATTAAAGTGTGCTGTGAAACGATATGTAAGTTCATTCCACATATCTTAAAAGGTTATGGGCCCAGACCCGTGGAACACCTGTAACAGTTTCAAATTTTTATCAGCATACACGTTTTAGCCTGTACCAGTTCTTTCATCAATTCGTTAGTCAAAATATTTTTGAAATGGATCTGAAAGTGAACATCGGCAACCTCGAAGGAAAGAATAACTGGTCCACGTGGAAGTATAAAGTACTTATCCTACTCAGAAGTATTCCCGGAGGCGAGGATGTTGTCACAGGCAAGCTGAACAAGCCCATTCCACCTTATCAGACAGCTTCAGCCCAACAGGTAACAACTCATGACAATAAACTAGAATATTACCGAAATGCAGATACAAGGGCATTGCTAATTTTAACAAGCAACATGACAGAGGAAACACTGACGCAGGTTATGAGGTTCAATTCCTCAAAGGACGTATGGCAAGAGTTGCATAGACTATACGAGGGCATCACTGAAGACAAGGCCTTTAGCTTGTGCATGCAATTCTTTACTTACAAGTTGAGTTCTAAAGATGATATGGCTGGCCACCTGTCAAAGATTAAAAACATTTGGAACAACCTCAACATTCAACTGTCGGTAAGTGCAGAAGTGAAAACCTTGCCAGATATTTTACTTATTTGTAAAATTCTGGAGACACTACCCCCCAGAATATTTCTCTTTCAAATCAAGCTGGCTTTTACTGCCCAAAAGTGAGCGGACAGTTGAGAATTTAACCAGTCAGCTCTGTACTCATGAGAGGAAATTGGCAAGCAATGTTCCTCAGGCTAAATGCTCAGATTCACAAGAGGCCCTGGTTGTGTCTAAGAGTAAATTCAGATCCAAGGTAAAATGCCATTACTGTCACAAGGAAGGTCACATTGTTAAGAATTGTATCAAGAGGAAAAAGGATGGCAGGCCACCTAAAAATAAGCCCCAGGATACCTCCAACAATAACATGACACTGTACGCAACCAACAATGAGATATTCTCCGCAAGTCACGATGACGAGAATTGGTTCGTGGACAATGGTGCAACGAACCATGTCTGCAACAATAGATCCCTCTTCAAGTTCGTTAAAGCATTCGATTCTCCCCACAAAGTGACGACAGCAAACGGCACAAGTGTACCAGCCATAGGGATGGGCAACGTCATTATCAACACCCATGTCAATGGCACACAGAGAGAACTAACCTTTTCTAACGTCTGGTACGTACCAGAGATGAGCAAAAATTTATTCTCTGTTCTGTCAGCACAGGACAAGAATACCGATAGTAAGTTCATCTCCACAGCCGAGAAATGTCGTTTCCAAATTAACAACAGGGACATACTGACCGTGTCCAGAACATGCAATGGCGGACTGTACCAATTACATATATACAACATTAACAATGTAAACACCGTATCAGGTAACAAAAACACACTTCAGCTGTATCAAAACGCTTGGCGCATCAAAACAAAAAACTCGTGACAGCGTTTATCGAACGAGAACTAGGAATATAAGTCAAAGTAGATTCCGAAGTTTGTGAGGGCTGTGTTTACGGCAAAGCGCATAGACTCAAGTTCGGTAAGAGGGAAAGAGCCACAACACCTGGTGAAGTTATTCACGCAGATGTGTGCGGCCAATTCGAGGCGTGATACTCAGGTTTCCGCTACTATGTATTGTTCAAAGATGACATTACGAGATTCTGCTTCATATACATTATTAGAGAAAAATCAGAGGTCCACGAGAAGCTCATCCTAATGTTAAAGGAGTGTGAGTGTTCTGGTCACAAAGTACGCTCACTCCTCAGTGACAACGGTGGAGAGTTCAATAACTCAAAGATGAAGAGAACACTGGATAATCAAGGTATCCAGCAAATACTCACAATACCCTACTGTAGCAAGATGAACGGATACATCGAAAGAGACAACAGAGTAGTTGTAGAAGCCGCCCGAACAATGCTACATGCCCACAGCAGTCTACCCCAAGCACTATGGGCCGAGCTGACTAATACAGCAGTCTATATTCTAAATAGAACGGGCCCAACCACCGTCGAAGATAAGACTCCATTTGAACTATGGTTCGGGAAGAAAGGAAGCATCAAGCATCTCAAGATAATAGGGAGCGAGTGCTACGTCCATATACCCAAACAGAGAAGGGGGGAAATGGACAAAAAGGTCATCAAAGGGATCCTGGTCGGGTACGACTTTGGTGGCTACAGGATATGGAACAAAGAAAAACGAATTGTAAGGTCAAGAGATGTAGTCTTCGACGAGAAGACATTAGAAACAGAACAGGATGTGTCCCTTCCCCATGTGTGCGAGGAATCCCAATCACAACAGCCCAGCCTTCAGACATAGGAATCGGGCTGAGAGACGAAGGAAAATCCGACGAACAAGGCACCCCTAAAGAACCCCAAGAAGATACAAGCGATCTGAAAGACTTTCTAGGGTTTGGTGACTCAGAAACCATCGAAAACCAAAAAATGGCCCTAAGAGACAGGGATAAAATAAGACCCCCTGGGCGATATGAAGAGAGCACCCCATTCATTTTGACAGAAAATCCAGAAACTCCGGAAACCTATCAGGAAGCCATAGGGTCAGAGCACTCCAAAGATTGGCAGATAGCCATGGACAAAGAAATGAAGGCATTAATGGAGAACAAGGCGTAGACACTCCAGAATCTGCCTAAAAATAAGAGAGCACTGCCATGCAAATGGACATACAAGATCAATGAGAATCCAGACGGAACCATCGAAAGATACAAGGCAAGACTAGTCGTCAAGGGATTCTCACAAGTGAAAGGAACAGAATACAACGAGACTTTTAGTCCCGTCGCAAAGATGAGCACGATAAGAACCATTCTAAGTGTCGCAGCGAGCAAAAGGATGTCACTCGCACAATTTGACATATCCACTGCGTTTCTCTATGGAGCTCTATATGAAAACGAAGAGATCTACATTGAACAACCCGAAGGGTACAATAGCGGTACAAGTCAAGTCTGCAAACTTAAGAAGAGCCTGTACGGCCTGAAGCAAGCGGCTCGATGTTGGTACAAGAGATTCGTCGATTTCCTGAAAATGCTACACTTCACCTCCTGCAATGCCGATCCATGTCTGTTTACACGGCAAATAGGTGAAGACCAACTAATTATAGCACTGTACGTCGACGACGGTCTCATTGCATAAACCAGCAAAAAGGAACTACACATATTCTTGGAAGCACTAAAAACTCAATTCAAAGTAAGTCACAAGGAGTTGTGCTATTTCCTCGGACTGGAAATAACTAGCCAATATAACGGATCACTCAAAGTAGATCAAAAGAACTATACCAGAAATATCTTGCTAAGGTTTGGCATGGAAAACTGTAAGGCCGTGTCAACACCCATCTCAAGCAACTCGCAGGAGAGTTCCGAATCAGGGAGAGAAATTGGAAACTACCCATACCGTCAAGCGGTGGGCGCACTTATGTACCTAATGGTGGCAACAAGGCCAGATATCGCATACGCCGTAGGTGTCGCCTCGCGCTCACTAGAAAAACCATCTGCCGAAGACATAGTTCGTGTCAAAAGAATATTCCGATACCTGAAGGGATCCAAGGAGCTCGGAACTATCTATCAGGCAGGGGAAGAGTCAAGTCTGTTAGAATGTTACAGCGACGCCGACCTCGGCAGAGACTCGCAACACCGGACGGTCCACATCAGGGATGTTAGCCAAATACGCCTGAGGAGCAGTTTCATGGCACAGCCAGAGACAGTCCAGCGTAGCAATCTCCACCACGGAGGCTGAACTCGTAGTGGCCAGCGAGGCTGCAAGAGAATCAATCTGGCTAAGAAGACTTCTAACAGAGCTTGGCAGCCTTCGAGAGACCCCAAATCTCTCTGTCG
The DNA here is from genome assembly GCA_003012365.1 of Medauroidea extradentata. NCBI lineage: Eukaryota > Metazoa > Arthropoda > Insecta > Phasmatodea > Phasmatidae > Medauroidea > Medauroidea extradentata. The sequence continues at coordinate 22,734 of PNEQ01084727.1, forward strand.
ACAATGAAACTGCCATCAAACTGGCCAAGAACCCGGAGATGTATCGACGGACGAAACACATACGGATCCGACACTTCTTTGTTAGAGAAGTGGTACAAGAAGGGTCTATTAATATTCGACCCATATCAACGGAGAACCAGCTAGCGGACATGCTGGCCGAACCGCTTCATAGACCGAAGCTCTCAAAATTCAAAGAAGAAGTTGGACTGAATTAACAGCGACCAAAGTGCATTCTTCAATGAGGAAGAGTGTTGAAACATTGAACTCACACACTTTACACCTAGTGTACAATCACTGCACTTATTTTTATATTGTGTCACATGTTTATGAAAATATCAAACTGTCTATGTTATGTTGTGTAATGGCCAAGCTATTATGAACTTTGTTTTGTTCTGTATCTTATAACTATTTTTATAGACGCAGACGTTAGTCATGAGTTTAATTAAAGTGTGCTGTGAAACGATACGTAAGTTCGTTCCACATATCTTAAAAGTTCTCTCGCCCGACTAATTTTTCAATCGGCGGCAATGAACTATGGGCTTGTACCGTAGCCATTACGAAAAAAAATATCTAGTAATTACGAATTCAATTTTCTTTCACTGGGCCCATAACCTGTTGTTTTGCGAAGGTTAACTAATTATTTGAGCGCATAATTAGTTTTTTATTCAACCGAATAAAATTACATTCGACATATCTAAACAAACACGTAGATAACATATAGATATCAGTATAAAATGACACAGGTAGAAATAACTAAACCATTCCATAGAACAGTGGTCAAATATAAAGTCTGTTCTCAGTCACAACAGAAGTGGCCCACTCCACTCCCCCCCCCCCCTGGAGCATCCATTCATATCCTGTAATGGGTGAACGACAGCTTAGTTCCAACTAGTATCAATAGGTGTTGTGGCTTGGACCAGAACATAATAGGCTCCAATAACCAATCTCGACTGCATTCTCCAGACAGCGGCACACAGCCCAGATAGCATGTAAGCTTGCGGCAAGCCTGCAATTGACTGGATTTAGGCTTGCCATTACAAGCCCTATTTGGTAAATTTGATTCAAGCTTGAGTCAAGCCTATTTTTTTATAGATATATCAAGCCTTGCAAGAGGCAAGCTTGCTACAAGCTTGCAGCAACCTTAAATCAAGCTTTCCTCGAAAGCTTGCTGCAGGCTTGTGTGGAGACTAGTAAGCTTGATTCAAGTTTGAACCCAGCTTATGGCTTGACATGACATGTTTGCTGCAAGCTTGCAGATTTGTCATAGCAAGCTTGATTCAAGCTTGAATCAAGCTTATTTTGCTATCAGAGAGGGTACAGCCCTGACGGTCGACCTTGACTCTAAGAGTCTCGTGCTGGTCCGAGAATAACTGGAATTGGCCAGCTGGCATCCATCTCAACTCTCCGAATCAGTGCTCAGACAATCCCTGTATTGACTGTGCATGTCAGCCACTCAGTAGTATTTGAATTTTCCGCCACTCCAGTCACAATGGCCGTCATATTGCTTTAGTTCATGATCAGGCACAAGGTGTCACAATCGCTAGGCATACTCGGTCGAAGATGTTGACATGTAAGATACCAGTCCAGTAAAACCTTATTTTTCAATGATTATAGGCTTACAACCAAAGCTGTTAAATTATAAGAGCCACTTTGCTCTTAGCCCATAGATAACTGTGTGTTTCAGACTATTATGTAATAATATAAGTCTTTAAATTGATATAGAACAATCTGTGATAGTAATCAACACAATTTAACAACATAATTGATTTAATATGTTTTTCTCATTACATCCTTTTAAACAAGGAAATGCCTTCAAATTACTATATCGGAAAATTACTTCTCAAAATAAAATAAATTATGTATCTCAAAATGCGACAGCGTTCCAAAATTTAAACCTATATGTTCAATTTAATTATGCCTTCACCATACGAACTCGATAGGGAGAGGGCTATGAGGATAAGGAAAATAGTGGGGTAAAAATAGTAAAATAATAATAAACTGCAGAAATATATTATTTACAATCAATTATAAGTGAAATTTATCACAAATAAATATTCCCCAGAAATAAAAACCCTATTTTCTATAAGCTTGATAGTGGGGAGGGCTATTAAGATCTGGGAAATTGTGGGGTAAAAGTATGCAAAATAATGAAAATGAACAGAACAAATTAAGTTCATATGCACACTTTGTTAATTTTTTACTAGTACAATATGCGTACAAATTTACATAAAGCACATTCTACCATTGAAAGAAGCCAGACATGACACCAAGCACACACAATGATAAACATCTACACAGGTAATGAAACAAATATTCTTTACTAATATTTGTACTTACTCAACTCGGCGGCAATCAAGAAGTGACGTAAGTTATACATTCTCTTTCGTCGCGATCATCGCCTAGAGAAGTTCAGGTCTGGACACTGCTATAAAATATTGACCCCCTTATGACTGATTTTAGTTCCTTCACTATCCGCAAACACGAATGAAAACTGGTGGCGCCACTAGCATACTCGTGCTAGTAATTATTTTTCCAACATTAAATGTACTATATTTTTAAAGTACAAATATTAGAAACTTACTTAAGTTTAGACAGAATATGTTTAAACACTTGATTTTTGATTAAAATAACGAACTTATCTTCACAACAGCCCCATTGTGATAGTGGCGCCAACAGTTTCGTTCAGTCATAAGAGGGTCAAAGGTAAAGCATTGAAGAGTAGGTGAGTGTCCAGACCTGTACTTCTAGGCCCCGTATTACACTAGGCCGCCAGGCGGCGCAGCCGGCCGCGACGCAGCTAGCGACAGGAGGTCGGCAACTGTTGGTGCAGCCACGTTAGTTCTCGCGTCCTGAGCAGTCTAGTTTCTGTTTTCCTCGCACTCTGCGCACTTTTTAGACGTTTCTAATATATTTACGCGAAATTTGTACGTAAGTATATCTAGTGAACTGTAGATTGTCACTATGGAAAGTAGTGGAAGTGAAAGTGCAGACAAGGCAGAAGTAAACAACAAGAAGCAGGAAGAAGCCCTGAAATAGTGCCAGAAGTTATTGGACACAAAAGTGAATACCGAAGATTTCATTTGTGCAGTTGAACAACAATCCGCAATTTGGGACGCCAGTTCTGAAGCTTACAGTAATAAACAAGTTAAACTGAATGCTTGGAATAAATTATGTGTACATTCCTACCGGATTTCGAACAGCGGCCCTTGGCTGAGGGAAATAACCTCAGTAAGTAATGAAACATTATATTATTTTTAAGTGAAGTGGTTTAAAGGCTTGGGTCCGAGTTTCTCCTCTTTCGAGAGAATTTTTTTATGCCCAAACAAGAGCCGATCTCGTAAATTGGCTATGTAACATTGTTGAAAATGTATTCTAGTATGTAATATAATTTTCCGAGGTGATAAGTATGAAGACTATGGCTAATTTTTCAATTAATATACAATTTCCTTAATTAACTAATTAGCAGCAATCATGTTGTATTTTGTTTCGACAGTGTAGAAAAGCAATTATAACAAAGTTACAGAACGATTTTACAATATTGCCACCCAATTACGTTTTACAAATTTAAATTCATAATAAATGTAGAAACTCGGGCCCAAACCCTTAACAATACAGTTTCATTGGATTCAGGTTTGTGCCACAGTTAGTTTCATTATGACGAAAATTGACAATGTCAACCGTAACTAGACTGCATTACTTATTGTGAAAGCTGGTTTACATATTTGTATATGTCTATAGCTTAACTACAAAGTTAAAGCCCGTTCATAATGAACGTAACATTTTGGAACGAACTTTGAAAAAAAATCATAAGCCGTTACAGCACGTATGTCAACAATAAAAATGGGCTGGTGTACTTCTAGCGATGTTCACAGCGAATTGCCTGAAGTAGTAGGCCTACTTGGTAATTTTTTTTATCATAAATAAAATAATGCTAAAGTAAAGTCAAATGTAATAATCCATTTTGCAATCTTAACATATTACAACTTATATTTATGAAATAATTTACAACAAACATACAAATAAAATTATACTTTCTTCCGTTTTCTAAATCCATAAAGTAATCCTGGTAGTTTTACGAATTATGTGTAAATACCGAAATATTATTTGTTATGAATGTTTGTCTTGACAATTAATAAAGATGTGAACAATAAATAACATGTTATACATTTTCAAAACAGCAGATGTTTAATGTTGTTTATTGTAAACAAAAACACACGTGGTTGGTTCTAGATAAACTATTTTGCAACACTAAGCAGACAATATCCACTAATGCCATTTATGTAAAATAACACTCGTTTTGGGTCAGCAGTTCTGCTATTGACTTCATTTAAATTTATATTCTCTCCATTTGCCAGGGTACAGCTCCTGCTTCACTGACAAAATAATCACAAAACATGTCTCTGAGCTGTGTTGCTTTTTTTTGTTGGTGGTTGATACTCGTCACCCCATTCATATAAACCTTCGAATGACAAGGTATCTTCAATTTTGAAACCGTCACATTCTCTGACGAAATTATGTAAAACACAGCAAACTCGTATTATGGACTCGCACAAAGGAATGTTCACATTCAATGGTCGATGGAAAATTCTCCATTTATTGGCCAGGATTCCAAATGTGCACTCAATATACCTGCGTGCTCTGCTGAGTCGGTAGTTGTATACACATTTTTTTTAAGTCCAAACATTTACCTGAATAAGGTCTAAGTAGTTGAGTTGTTAAACCGAAACCTTCATCCCCAACAATCACAAATGGCATAGGCTCTTCGAAGCCCTGGAAAGACGATTGAGCTTCTGGAATATTTAAAACGCCCTGATCAAGTATTTTCTTAAAAGTAGTGTCCTTAAATATCGTGGAATCAGCAGACTTACCATATACACCCACATCAACAAAAATGAACTTGTAGTTGGCATCACACATAGCGAGTAGCAATATGGAGAAAAAGTTTTTGTAGTTGCAATACAATGAATCACTTCCAGTAGGCTTGATTACTCGTATATGTTTCCCGTCTAGGGCTCCAATACAGTGGGGGAAGTTCGTTTTTTCGTAAAACTCAGCAGCCGTCTTAAGCCAAAACTCTGTAGTAAGGTCTGGAAAGCATTGGTATCTAACATTTTTCCAGATGGCATCTAAAACCTGCCTTACCAACAATGAAATTGTAGGTTGACTTATTCTGTATTGGTAATGAAGATCTTCCATCGAAGTTCCCGTTCCCAGATATCTGAAAGTGAAATAAATGAAATATGTTACAAAATCACAATGTATCAACAGCAGTAATTTAAATATGTATACAGGTTCATCTAAATATACTATTCCCTCTCTCTCTCTCTCTCTCTCTCTCTCTCTATTGTATTTTTGTTCGCTTGGTTTGTTTTAGTGACACTCATTCAGAAGAAGTGTAAATCCATACGATCATGCTACACGAGAGAACGTCTTAGTTTAAAGGGAGTCAAAAGTGGTTCAGCTGCAACCAGGAAAAAACAGTACACATACGTATTTTGAACAGCTACGTTTTCTAGAAACTGCAGTAAAAAGAACTACTACAAACGTGGAAGAAGAACACAAAGTGATTGAAGAAGAAGTTGATACGCCAATGTCGTATGATAGTGGGCCTACATGTAGTAACTTAACAAAAAAATACTCTAAAAAAAGAACCAACAACGACCATGAGTTAATTGAAGTTCTGAAGAAAAAAATTGCATCGGAAGAGCAATATCGCACGTCCCATGAAACAGATGAGGATAAGTTGTTTCTCCTATCTATGTTAAGCGAGATTCATAAAGTACCTGCTGAAAACAAATTAAAACTGCGAGTGGACATGATTGCTCTCGTAGCTGCTGCCCAAATGCCTGTACAGCAAGGATGGCAGCAGGTGGGTTATAATGTGTCCTCCAATCCTATGCCACCACCATCAATGCTGCAGTATGCTCAGCAACCACAACCTTTGCAAATACAGCGCAAGTAACAACGTCCGATGGAACGAAATCATTTACAGAAGCAAACAATACCTCAGCCAGGGTTAGTGAATCAACAAGTTCATTATTAACAGACTCAATTTCAACAACGCCAAGATGCAAACATACCCTTATAATCTCCTCCATCTACAGACAATTCAGTCTCATCATATGAAGATTTTGATGAGTGGACCTTTGTTCGATATGTAGTATAATATTCGTTAAAAGTACTCAACAGTGCCGAAGTTGGCACAGGATTCGGAGTGAGGATTTCTGCGAGTGAGGATTTGACCACCATGTTCTGACGTCACGGTCCCGGCCGCCATGTTGGATGACCTTGACCTTTAACCATGACCTTGACCTTGAGTGTCAAATTACCAAAATTTTCCAAAATTTCGAAAATTTGAAAAACATTCAAAAAAATTCAACATTTCATAAATTCCGAAAAAAATTTACCTCCATTTTGTTACCGAGCGCCATCTTGTTTCCGGCCGCCATCTTGGTGTTTCTTCCAAAAAATTTTCGATTTTGCATTGCACATATTTAATAAATAAAATTTTTAATAAAATTAGTTTTAATATAATTTTTTTAAATAAAAAACTTTTTAATAAAAAAAACTATTTAATAAAAAAACTTCTTATATAAAAATTATTTAATTAAATCATCAACCGACACGTCCTACCCGGACGAGCTCCATCGACACACTGACGCCCCCCACCACTTTTTACATGTATATATTAACTTATCTCCCCTCCCCCTTCCACTACCCATTCCTTTATTTTAATTGGTTGTTAGTCACGCGATGAATTTCCCCATCTTTCCCCTTTTACTGACGTTTGTGTTATAACCCGCTCAAACTACTACACCCCCTCCACCCCCCTCTCCCAACTTTACCACCCCTTTCTTATCCTTCATAGTAAAATATATTTCCTTTATAATTCTCACTACACAGCACGTCACCAGTGTCTTCACATAGCAGCTACATGACCGTAAGTAGTAACAACCATCGATTGAGACTATGTATTGATCATCAATTTTAAAATTAACGTTTTTTTAAACATTGTAACTATAATTTCAAAAACTTTATTTGAATACCATTAATGAATACTACTTAAACATGACTTATTTCTTTGCTATATCCGATCAATTCCCAATAAAATCAATCAATTATTAAAAAACTTTTTGATAAATATTTTATGTTATACCTACAAGGACTTTATTTCCTACAGAACTTCGTCATCTACACTCACACTCCTACCAAATTAGCTATATTTATTTAAATTTCCGATAAAATCAATAATTCGTTTTGAAAACATCATATTTTTCAGGACAGTTACATATGCAAAACTCATCGACTACTTTCAAACATGGCGTACACCACCCCATCGAAGAAACTGACGTACAATTTCATATTCATACTACTTATGCTAAACACACCACCCCTACACCCTCGCACCAACCATCGAATACCCCCTCACAACTCAACCTTCACTCTCCAACAGTCCTGTCAGAGCCTGTCCGAACTGATCATTACACTCTTCTGCAGTACATATACGCGCGTATGACATTGTCTCTGCTTAGCGAGCAGTTTAATATTCACGACATCTCGCTGCCATGCATATACCATCATCCAATCTCATATCACTGGCCTTCTTCCATATCAGAACAGCTACCTCAGTTTCATATGTTACTATTTTTATTCTATCTTTACTTTTTACACGAAAAAAGTATTTAAATCGTAATATTTATTCTCGTCAAACACCCACGTTAATTAAACAACTCTTTCTCCCTCAGTCATTTAATTTTATTTACATATAATATATAATCAACTACTTGTAAAACAAACACCGCATACCTTGAAAATATATTTAGACTTCACCTTAAAACATTCAAAGTCATGTCCATATATTGCCCGATAAGCAACAATAAAACCTTAGTTTATTGCACTCATCAACTTCGTGTCGTCACAATGCAAAACTAAGGCATCGTAACAGAAGCTTCATCAATGCTTCGTTGACCAAGTCACATATATTATCAGTTTTGACAAGGAAGTTCCATGCGCCGTCATAGTCATTGTCATGTAGGTAGTTATCACCGGTGAAGATATCGCCAACAGAGGTAAAGCTACCACAGTGCTAGTCGAAGTTGTTCAACACGAGCACACATCTCATCACAACTTATTCACTGATGTAGATAAAATTCGGCTTCACTGCTTCAGTTCCCACTAGTTACAGGAAATATCGAACACATACTGTTCAATTTTTTTTTTATTTCCGAAGTGAGTTGTGGTCAAAGGTAAGTTACGTCGCATATAACCTGACACAAACGTCTCTTATTCATTCAGTTTAATAAATATCATACAGTGGTACGTTCTTCGTCCTGTTCGCTTTCCTACAATTTGTGTGTCTTAATACGGTACCGGTTCAGTGTAATAGCACTCCAACCATACATTTTATTTCTTAACTCAGTGATTTTCCAACTCTTCTCAAGGTTACCGAACCGAATTTTCTTTCATACTATGATGTAATGTACGTAAGTCCGTGCTGAGTTCGTTTCAGTATATGTCTTCAGACTACCTCAGAAAGCTAAACACATCAGTACAATTACATTTTTATTATAAATATCTGTACAACCGTAGAATTCATAGCTTCTCAACTTTCATAATGTTAGTCGTAATCATCTCGTCATATTCTTAATTGACTGATAGACGTATTAATACACCTGAACTCGCGCCCGCACTTCTAACACCCATAAACCAAACAGTCCTTATTCATACATGTTTTTCGTCTCATACCACCAACCTTGCCATGTCAACATGTACTGTAAATCATGTCACAGAATCAACAAGGGTATCTTGAAGTCATTGACAAATATTCCGGGCTGTTCACATATGAAACAGATGTTAATGATTGCTTCCCCGTTAACTCATCATTCGAAGTAGGTTCAATTTTCTCCTAAGTTCATTCCATCGTCGAATCTTGTTGCTTTCCAGGGAAAATATCGTGACCTGTACTTATATGTTATATGTGCATACAGTCTACAGCTCTAACATCAATATGCTGTACGACACTGGTTTGTATTACATTTACTTATTCCTAGTTTCCATACAGCGTATCCACACGCAAATGTCTTGTAGCACTGGTGTCTAGAAGGTGTTGACGTCGATTCTCACAAAGTTAAACACATAATGGTTACAATTTCTTTAAATGACGTCGTATAGCCAGGGGCGTCATTTCAGGTTTTTCCAGGGGGGTGGGGGGCAATATTTTGTTTTCTGACGACAGTGACCTTGTTGCATCTTTTTTATTAATTAAGCATGTATAAATTAGATACTTAAATAATAAAACTTCAGTTTTATGTCCTTCAGTTAGCATTATTTACATTAAAAAATACATTTATACACAAAATTTCCAAATCCAGGGGGGGGCATTTGCCCCCCCCCTCTGTAGCCCCTAACGACGCCCCTGTGTATAGCTACAGAGAAGAGACCTTATTAACTACTAACCCATATACCGTTTCTAGTTGTTGCTTTGTCCAATCCAGATATCCTAGTTTTCTCACTGGTACATACTACGAATAATACACGTTAAAGTCATCCGACTTCACGCACATACCGATTTTTTTTTCTTAAATACATGCTTGCAGTAAGAACACACGTGAATATTTTTCATCTTCATCGGAGGTGATGTTACCTCTTCACTATTGTAATATCACCTCTCCCGACTACGACTTACTTCAGTAATTAATATAAGATTTATCCTTTTATCCTATATCCAGTCTTGCAAACATGTTTGTTGCAGAATTTCATGTTTTATTTTAAAGTGCATTCATATATACCTACATTTTACATTCCTTTGCTGGCACAAAAATATCGTTCTATAGATAAAGGAAAGAAGCCCTTTGTAGTTCGAGTCTTGACTCTGTATTTTGTCTCGTTGTGCAAACCAAGATACCAAAATTTTTTTCTCACCTTAAATTACGTCTACGTTTTACTTTCTGAAAATACATCACGACTCTTACCGAAGGATATATCTGTAGAAGATAACGGTACAGCCAGTAGCATGTAATATTCTTCGTAGGGTAAGGTTCCAGTAGTTAAGAGTTATTATCATTCAAGATGGAAGATCTCGTCCAGTATAGTCAACCATTTTTCCCCATTAACAGACGTCATATACGATGCGCAACGTGTATGTAAAATACATTATACTAATAAGCGTGAGTAGTAATGATTACGTGTAAAGCTGCAGGTCTTTTCTTCATTCGCTTTCGTACATAGTATGTAAATTTAAAACAAAATTCATTATTTCATATCTTTAAGAGTTTCTTCCATATGTATTACAGTTCAATGCATATTTATTTCCTTTCAAGATCCTATCTCACAGTCAGACTAAAACCTAACCATTCTTCCAGCGCTAAAGACTTTGATGTTGGTCGCTAACTAAATTCTCTCTCTCATCCTGACCATTCTTAACGATACCATACGTAAAAATTATATACACCTACTTATATTAACCAACAATGTATTACTAATATACAGAACAGATATTTCTACTTTGCTCATCTAAAACTATACACGACCCCTCATTTTTACCCTACATATCGTAGTCAGACAAAAACATAATTTTCATGAAACTAATTACAGTACAACAAAAAACGTAAGAAGAGTCTTCAGTATTTTTTGCCATTCAAACATAACTGTTATTCATTTTTACCTTGCACATTAATATCAGAGACCGTCATATTCCTAACCACCATGAATTACAAAAGTGTCTCCAAAATAAGATTTTTTAATGTAATTTAATTCGGCAAGGTTAACAATTGCAAAAAAAAATTATATTTTTAAAAGAGACTAACACGTATATTTGATTATTTTCAATAACATCACAATATTTTTTAAAAAATTAAATCAGATCTTAGCTAATTAAAATACATTTACTTTATTCGCGTGGATACTGCTGGATGCGTGTGCTAGAGAGATAGACAAAGAGAGAGAAATAGAGAGACAGAGAATTATCACACTACACCTACGGCCGGTAAGGTGTCAGGTAGGCTTAGGAAGGGAGGGGGGTGTTGAGGGCGGGTGTGAACGTGTCGACTCGAGACACACAGTTATGGCCAGCCAGTTAAATATCTGTAGTGGAGAAAATTAAAAACGTAAAACTTTGTGACTTTACAAGTCTATATTTTACAAACGGCTGCTTGGATCTGAAAAATGCATACACTGTAGAATTTCTTTTTAAATTCTGAACAAGTAGCGTGTGGTTTTTTTTCTGTTGCGTCCATGGAGGTTCGAACCAATATCTCTCTCGGTAAAAATCATGTTTAATATAGTGTAAAAAATTAAGCTTAACATAACTCATGGTTGAGCACATACGATAAATTTATAAAAGCTTTCTACCCCGTCCCATATGTTGGGCTCAGTCTTTTGCCAACACTAGTAATCCAAACTTGTCTTTCTAGCTAATTTGTCTTCAGTTACAACAAAAGTCTTGTCTGTGTCAAAATGATTGTCGCACACATAGACCACTGATACGAAACTGTTGTATTTCATACAGCATAAGGCATTTTCCTCCTGCGAAGTCTTTTCTTAATCACAAGTTCTACACTTTTGTTTTTTAACTTACCTTCTACTATACCTAGCACCTTAACCCAGCATCACTTGTAATATTCGCATAACTACTAAATTATCAAGATAGGTCAAAGCTACAATTAGCTTATCATTTTAGTTTTGTATGCATCAAAACAACCATACTTCTAAATGCATTTTATCATCCATACATAACATACACTTCAGTATTATATCAGCATTCATTAAGTAACTGAGGCAGGTCACATAGTAAACTATTCATTACTTCACGTTAAGTAAATATCATCACATTTTTACAATGTTAAATCGGACAACCATACCACATGAATATATACACTGCACCTTTCAATCATATAACTTAACACAACCAAAAGCTGTCCCTCTTATACCAAATATCAATGGCTGGCACATGCTACATATTATATCATCCCAGTACATTCATGTCAGTCAAATCATAGCCTACAATATTTATTCGCTAAACTTTTCTAAGTCCTACAAACCTACATTTCGTTCTCATCCATCAAACTAAACCCAATTTTCATCTAGACAAAAACGCACCCTCATTACTCACTTGTACTACACCAGACATATTACTCAGTCAGGCAATATACACAAACTGCACCTTTCAATTATATAACTTAACACAACCAAAGCCGTCCATCATATACCAAATATCAATAGCTGACACATGCTACATATGCTATCGTCTCCAGTACATTCATGTCAGCCAAATCATAGCCTATAATAATTATTCGCTAAACTTTTCTAACTCCTACAAACCTACATTTCGTTCTCATCCATCAAACTATACCCAATTTTCATCTAGTCAAACGCACATTTATTACTCACTTGTACTACACCAGACATATTATTCAGTCAGGCAATACACACAAACTGCACCTTTCAATCATATAACTTAACACAACCAAAAGCCATCCATCTTATACCAAATATCAATAGCTGGCACATGCTACATACGGTATCGTCTCCAGTACATTCATGTCAGTCAAATAATAGCCTATAATAATTATTCGCTAAACTTTTCTAAGTCCTACAAACCTATATTTCGTTCTCATCCATCAAACTAAACCCAATTTTCATCTAGAGAAACGCACC